>PVKH010000714.1:15916-35159 GCA_004027955.1 Chaetophractus vellerosus
TCTCTCTCTCTCCCCTCTCTCTCTCTCTCTATGTCTCTCTCTCTCTCCACCCATGTGTGTCTCTATTTCTTCCTCTTTCTCCCTCCCTCCCTTTTTCTTCCATTTCTACGAAGGAATATCTCCTAATGCCCCATCTTTTCCTCCTGTTCTCACATCCACTGTCTGCCTCTTATACTTGGACACATAAACATTTGTTGTATTCGCAGACACATTTTATCATCCATCTTTGACCCAACCATGTAGCAAACATCCAGACAATTCATATATATTAGTCTCAGTTAATCCACACAACAATCTTGATGGAATGTCTGTTGGACTATATTATAGAGAATCTTAATACCAGTAAAGTCTTTGAATATTATATAGTATAAAGCCTGATTCTTGCTGGGGAGTATGCAATCTAGTGAGGAAGAAAATGTAAATATAGCTTATTTAAAGTTTTCAGGGATGTTTATGATAAGTATGTGTTCATGAAGATGCTTTCATCATTCAGAAAAGGCAGAAATCATTTCTGCCTGAGCCATACTATAAACATTAGAACTACTTAATTTATATCTTAAAGACTTGTTAAGAGCCGATATACAGAAGAGAGCAGTAAAATGGAAGTGAAATTCGGCATCAGCCAGTTTGGGAATGAAGCCCCCACAGAGAGCAGGAATATAATAATGGAGTGAGAATAGGTTCCATCCTGAGTGGGAGACAAAGTAGGGTTTAAATGCTGATTATATTGTTTACCAGAGGAAGGCTTTAGGTTATGTATTCATCTGTCTGATCCTTCCTTACCTTATCTCTGAAATGTAGACAATTTACCAAATATTAATTCCTTAAACAGTTTTAATGTCATGAAGTACACCCATTATTTTTACCTAGAGAAGATTGCCTTTTATTAAATATCATCAGTCACTTTGTGTTCTATACATTCAGATGTAGGAAAAGCTAGATTATTGGCACATTGTATGAAGTATTTGCCATAGGACAGAGCTTGGGTATTTCTCCACTTACTTGCTCTTCCACAAACTCTTTTATTTGACCCTCTCATTTCACATGTGACCTCTGTCTATCTAGACACTAAACAACCAGATGTATAACTCATTCTGTGTGCTGGCAGGGGCAGGTTTCCACAGAAGACAAACTGGAAATCAGATCTTCCATTTTGCTGTATGACCTCTAGTATTTCCTCCTCTCTTCTATCTGAAAAACCAACTGTTTTTATTTTTTGGTTGTCTCCCCTGCTCCAATGCACACATTATTGTCAAAAGATGTTGATTTTCTAAATATGCATCATAAGCATAATAACAAAATGGAAAATAAAGTGTGAAATGCCAAATTAAAAAGGTGCTGAGACAACATGCTCCCCTTTTAAATTGTCTAATCCTAATATACAATCAAGGATCAATTAGACTTTCTTTCTCATGCTATTCTTTATCTTTAAGTCTTGTGAAGAAAAATTTGGTTATAAAGACAAAAATCTTATCTGAAGCTGAATTATGTCTGACAGGTTTTTTTTTTAAAGATTTATTTATTTTATTACATATCTCCCCTTCCCCCCCGCTGCAGCGACGCACCGAGACTGGTCACTGCGCAGGTGTGGCTTTCCCCGCTTGTGGGCGGCTTCTGCTTCCATTCACGGCCGGCTTTCAGTTCGCGGGTGGCTGGCTGCGCTCCATTCACGGGCGACCTGCCCTGCCCGTGGCGGCTTTTGCCCTGTCTGTGGCAGCTTTTTGCCCTGCCCACAGCGGTTCTGGCCCGCCCATGGCAGCTTGCCATTCTCAAGGTGGTCTGCCCCCTAGGAGAGGTCCCCGGGAACCGAACCTGGGGCCTCCCATGTGGTATGCCGGTGCCCTATCCACTGGGCTATTGAGCCGGCCCCTGACAGGTATTTTTAAGTACCTATTAAATCTTGCCTTTTAGATTACCTGTGGCCAATTAGGCTAACAGTTAAACTGCAAACCTTGGAAGATCTCTGGCTTTACTGAAGGCAGTAATGCTTCTAAGTAACTCTTAGGAAATCCTTACATATGATGTTTTCAAAAGTATGATAAATAATGATTTTTCTGAGCCATAGCTCACAATATTTGACAAAATGTTTGAGGGCAGAGGACCAATCAGTTTTCTTGTGTTTTTCACAATAAGTAGTAAATTTATTTTTGCGAAGTAGTTTCACTACAGTATTTAGTACCTTTACATTTTAGATGGTGATGTGGGTAATTGTTAAGGCAGATTATTTTTTTGTATTACGTACATTTCTTGAAATAGAATGAAACATTAAAATATGAATTTCTATATCTAGATTCATTTCAAAATTTTTCATTGAAAGATAAACATGATAATTCTAGATTAGAGTTTCTTAACCATGCCAATATTGAATTTGACTTCTATATTCTTTGTGCTAATGGATTGTCCTGTGCATTAAAGATGTTTAGCAGCATCCCTTATCACTACCCATTATATGCCAGTAGCATCACCTCACCTGTGACAGTCAAAAATATCTCCAGACACTGACAAATATTCCTTGGGCAGCAAATTTGCTCTCTATTAAGAACCACTACTATAGATGAAGTATGAATTTAAGATGCTAAGCCTCTAGAATTATCCTATGGGCAATAATTTATTGAGCTTCAACTGTTGGCCACTTGTGCTAGGCATTTTATGTATGATAACCTGTATGTGGAAAATTACCTTGATGTAATGGTTGGCCTCCACATAAGCTATCCCAGAGGTCAGCGAACAGAAAAACAGACCAAACTAAAATGTTCAAGTTACATGGTTAATTAATTCATTGTAAAATATCCAGTGAGAAGACCTGGGAAATAGATGGGTTATATGAATAGATTTAGTACAAGGTCCAAGTGTATGGACCCAGAATACAAGGTGGTGCAAATTTTTTATTCACTATGTTTCTATAATATTTCAACTTTCCTTGCTGATATATTTAATATGATTATGATTGAGGTTTGAGCATAGGTACCCACAGATAGAAGGTACTGTATGGGAAAGATATACAGCCACAGTTGTAATGTGCCAGTTAGCCTGATGAAGAGCTGTGTGTGTGTGTGTGTGTGTTTTCTTATCAGAGTACATTTAGGACCAGAATGAAACTATACTGGGTGTCATAAATAGGTAGCCTACCTAAGAATGGCATACCTAGTAGCCCAGAACCTTATAATGTGTTCATTCCATCTATTTCTATCTAGAAGTTACATTCTTTTTGTGCTGTCACACCTGATATTTATTTGTTTTAGTCTGTCTTGCTCAATACTAACTTAATATTTCTCTCCCTTCTCTCAAGCTACTAGATTTTTCATTAACTATACTTTTTAATATATCCATGAGCATAATCTGTTATAAGCCACTAGCTTGCATCCCATCTATGCTTAATATTTCCTATGAATTTCATCTATTTCATTTGTTTTCTTTGCTTTTGGTAGAACTGAACATTTTTCAAAGAGCCAACTTGCATTACAACAACTCAATAGTCAATATTAATTTTAGAAACATTTCACTTCAGAGAAGTCATATTGTTGGACATTACACAAAGAGCTTATTTTGGAAAGAATAGTATTATTATTATTTTTTTTTTGCCTTATTTTTACTCTACTGACCTTCCTGAGCAAGGATCTCTAAAATGAATCTAAGTAATCCTTCTCTAGCAATTTCCATTTAACTCTTTTTCCATAATACATTTATTAAGACAGTTACTGGAAGCAATAAAATCCCTAAAGTAAATTTAATATACATATTAGATATAATCTTACATTTCTCTCTGCTAACCTTCATGGTTATAATTATATGCAAGGAATACAACAACCCCACTTCCAAGGAAGACATCAAGAAGTTAATTACCAGTGTCCCATCCAGTGGCTGATGGACTGGAGGGCTGCTGGAGTAACCCCCAGGTCATGGCTTTGTATCTTCTTCATTGACTACATGTCTTCAGTCACTCAGCCAACCAACACAGCAAAAGCCATCACTGCTCAGGAATTTCTGGCTTGTACCTGCAGCATGATGTTACCCAAGATGGAGGAGAACTTGAGTGACATTCCCATGCTCTTGGCTGAAATCACCAGCTCCAGAGTCCCAACCTGGCACCACAAGCCACCCTGCCCGCTGCTCCACTCAGCGCCCCAAATTGTATGTTTCAGGCTCTGCTCCAGCACATCCAGTCCCAGGTGGCCCAGAAACACCTGGTGCAGATTACTGGGTGCCCAGAGCAGAAGCAGTGGATGCATTTTCATGCTGAGCCTAAGCTAGTGCTGATCAGGGAGGTACCTGCTGGATGGTGGGCAACTACCCAATCTCCAAGAGTCCTGGGAAAAAGCAACTTTCCAAGCTGCTGCCCAACTGGCTCAAATTCTACTGCATCAACACTGATACTTTCATCAACCTAGGCAAGTCCACTGACTTTGCAAGCATCACCACACCACAGGGCTCACTTTCTCCAGTCCAAGAAGGGTTAAGAGCCTGGAAGCCATCATGTGGAGAGAGGTCTGGACTGGAGGCTTGCTGGTCTGGACACAATCCATGCCTGTGTTTTACTTCCTTTTATAAATGTAATTTGTTCTTCCTTTTTTCAGCGTCACTGTGAGGGTCAAAGGCAGATGTAGGCTCTGGGATTCACAGTCTGGAGGGTCTTCTGCCAGCCTCATGGCATTAAGTACAGTTAATATTAAACTGTTTTCTGATAGTCTTTAATATCATGAAAGAAGCAGGGTAAAATGTAAAATTCAATCTTAGAGAGTTTAAAAATTTCATTTTGTTTTAATAATTAGGTCATATATTTAATCGAAGCTTGTTCTGATCATCTTAAGCCATGTTATGTAAATTACCTAAAACTTAATCTTGAAAAGCAAAATAGCTATGGAGAAGAATAATTGATTTTTAAAGATAACTTGTTTCTTTTTTCTACATCGATATCCAAACAGTATATCTGCTACTTTATGTAAACTCAGTACATCAGTCTGCAGTTCTTGTCAGTATAGATCACTAGGATAACAATTAATGTCCAATATGAATATACCTCTAAATTTATTAAAAATATCATATTCTATTATGACTTATTTTTGTAAAATAGCAAAACATAATGCTATTTTACCTGCACGCAAAAATGTTCTATAATCCCCTCCTATTTAGAGTCCTGAATCAATACATCTGTACAAAGCCCTAATCAATGACTACTTCTTTTTGAATAATATGCTAGAGGCTGGGTGAGGTGCTAAAACTTATTCAGAAAATAAATCTTGGAACACATCCTTTTCATTAATATACATATATATGAATACTGATCGCAGCACTGAACTGTACTATTCAGTTATTTATAGTCTATACATCTAGGTTCCCCTCCAGGAATTCTCAACGGTAGCTAGTATTCCATGCTTCTATCTCATAAATTATATAAATAAAAAATATTGGCAAAAACCTAGAGAATGTCTGTGGGATCTTCCACAATAATAAAAGCACAGACTTTTGCAAAAGTAGATAAAGGAAAAGGCTGCCAAAAAAAAAACCCTGAATTCTGATGTTCTCTCAAAATGCTGAAATCTTGCCTATGATAAATTAATTAATCAACCAACTCTGTGTTAAGTACATACTCTTTATTAGCCATAGAATTGAAAGTTGTGAGCAAAACTGAAAAAGAAGAAAACAAGTGAACTGAGCCCTTGAGATGCATAAAACTGAATCCAGGGAGCATTGTATATGTATTCAACAATTAGCCTCACTTGTACAATCCTGAGTGCAAGTTCAACATGAGTTCCAAAAAAACAGATATTAGCATGCATCAAAGTAGTTTTCTTAGATGATAACTCTACTGCTTCATGGAATATGGACTGGAGTGAAGAAAAGATTAGTTGGAAAGGTACCTACCTATAAAGGAGACTATTTAAAATTTCCAGGGAAGAGATAATAAAGGCCTGAACTAGGGCACAGACTGTGGAAATGGAAAGGAAAAGCCAGATTCAAGAGATATTGAGGAGTTAAGGATTAAAAATTGAATGACTATATGTGCAGATGAGGAGACATCAGGAGACAAGGTTGGCACTGAAGTTTCTATCTTGGGAAATAGGGTGTCTGTGACTTTCTTTAAGATTTCCATGATGTACTGTTACCGAAAAGCTATACATTGCTTTTAGGGAGAATTCATCCTGATACCTCAATCACTGCAAGTGAAGCAGCATGTATCAGTTATAGCAAAACTGGTGGCCCTGGTAACCAGGCTCTCTATTTTAGGGAGACAAGGCATTTTCACACTGGCAGGACATGAAGTAACCATAGAGGAGGAAGATTTCACACCACTTGGCATGAAGGTTTCATATTTCAGTCTCCATTTTTCATTTCCATGTGAGTTTTCAGAATTTCAATATTCTATGTTGATTTGCCAAACATATATCATTTTTTCTATTTTATGATAATTAAACCAAGTATACATTTCTATAATTACATAACTACAATATAATGAAAAGTATTAATGAAAAGAATTTGTTTATTTTAACGATTGCCTACAAAGCAGATAAATAAAAACAAAACATCTCAGATTAATTTATGATAATAAGGAATAAACTAAAATTCCTATGGCACTGGAGTAAGAGTCAAGATATTTTGATACCAGTGTCACTTCTTTTACAATCTACCTCTGCCTTCTGGATCTTATATTCTGACATCTCCAAATTCCCTATAGCTCCAATCTCTCTTTGGAGTATTCTCTTTAACTTCTAGTACTAAATGGAACCTAGTTTCCCCTTGTAGACACTATTATAACCAAAGCTGTGTCACATGGGGTCTAATTTCTCCTATGACACCAGGCTCAGACTTGGAGTAAGATGGATGCCTTAATCTTCTTTGTCACTTTTAAGCCATCTTTCTATTCTCCTTATATCTCCCCAACTTGAAATCTCATGTCACAATCTAAACCACTCGCTTCACTCCTTTCCTCTGTCATCTTCCATATCCATATCTATCTACTGCTTTAAGATTTTACCTCCTGATCTCTCCTGCCTTGCTTCTAATATTACTACTGTAATGAAATTGGGGGCTTTCAGTATCCATGAGTCAATATCTGTGGCCCATAATTTCCTCTTCTTCAGTGATTGGTCCTCTACCCTACTTCACCCTACTATATTGAACACAATCTCAATTTAAATTGAGCATTCAATTTTATGACACCATCTCCTATATTTTCTCCTCACGCCCTCAGAACTCCAACCTCCACAAAATAATATTTTGACACCAATTCTATTGATATTACTGTATATTTACTGTGTTTCTCATTCCTTCCATGTCCATACTTCCTTCTTTATCTTGCATGATTTTCTTATTCATAATTTCTGCACATACTTACTCAATTCCTTACCCCCATATTCTTTTAGCATTCTCATTTAGTAAAGTCAGAACCATGCTCAAACCAAACCTGTTTCCTGCTCTGTACCTGTATCCATGAAGAAGAATATGCTGACTGGATTCATACTAAGTACTGATTCACTAACAACAGTAGAATGTCCAGCAATCATGCTGGATTTCCCTGCCCTTTCCCTTTCCCATTTTTCCAGTAGACTATTTTATGCCTTCTTGGCTCTATTCAAACCTCCTATATTTCCTCATGCCCACTCACATGTGATGAACTGTCCTCATACTTTACTGAAACATTCAGGAGATAATTTTCCAAAACTTTAAGTACACATCTACTAACTTATAGAAATTGCTGCCCTTTCTATGATAAGAGTTGCTCTGTCTTGTTTTTTTTCCTAACTAGTGTTAATCCTGCCTTCAGTGAACCAAAGCTCACCCTCAATCTCTTATTTTAGGACAGTCTCCAGAAATTATCTTCATGCTCTTTTCTACTGCAAGTTTTTCATGTGCATGAAAATATCCTTTAATTTTCCACCTTTGTAAAACAACAATACAAAACTTCTTTCTTGGCATTACCTCCTCCAACAGCTACTGTAATGGTGTGATGGTTATATGTAATTATGAATTCCAAAAACATGAATTGAATCTTGCTTGTAGACCGATCTCTTAATCTGGGAGTGATTGGGTTGTGATTGGGGCATTAACTGCCATGTCAGTGGGACGTTGAGCTCCACCCCTTAGTGGATGTGGTCTCAAGTACAAAAGGCTAGACAAAAGGCAGAAGATTTGAGAAGCAGATTTTTGAGAAGCAGTTCTGATGTTGGAGAGGAGTGCCCCAGGAGAAGACAAGTGAGCTGTTCGCCCGATAGACTACAGCTGGCCTTGTGGAGAGATGCAAAAGCATAGAGAGCCTCATGGTCTACAACTGAACTTGTGGAGGAAACAGAAGCAAAGCCCGGAGAGAAACGCAGCCCCGGAAACAGAGGAACCCAGAAGCCTGTACACTGGAGATGTCGGCAGCTCTCTTGCTCCAACAAGTGGACTTTGGTGAGGGAAGAAATTTATGTTTTGTTGCCTGGTAACTGTAAGCTTCTACCCCAAATAAATACTCTTTATAAAGCCTGACCAATTTTGGTATATTTCAAAATGCACCAGTGTAGCTAATACAGAATTGGTACCAAGGAGTAGGGAAGTGCTTTTTGCAATTACCAAAATGTTGGAATGGTTTTATAAATGGGTAAGGGGTATTTTTTGGAGGAATTGTAAAATGCTTGATGGAAAAGGCCTAGATCACTTTGCAGAGATTGTTGATAGCAATATGGAGCCTAAAGTTCTTTTTGATAAGTCCTTAGAAGGAAACAATTGTGAGATGGATGCTAAAGATACTTTTTATGATGCCTTAGAAGTAAATGAAGAAACTATAATTGGAAACTGGAGGAAGGGTGATCCATGTTTTAAAGTTGCAGAGAACTTAGCAAGATTAACTCCTGGTGTTATAGGGAAGACAGAATTTGAAAATGGTGATCCTGAACATTTAGCTGGAGTACTTTCCAAAGTAAACCCAGAGAATGTGGCTTGGCTTCTCCTTGAAGCTTATAGCAAAATGCTAGATGAAAGAAATACACTAAGGACTGAACTTAGTGTAGTTCAGAAAGAAAACAGAAACTGATTCTGGAACTTCCAACTTTCTGAAAATCAGGTTTCCAAATCAAAGTGGCCCATTTGAAGATTTAGCTAAACCTGGAAATTGTAAATCAGAATTGAAGATGCAATTATCTAGGAAAGACTTGTGGAAAGTCTTACTGTCTGATGGCTTGGACCCCTGCTTCCTGCATGCTAAACAAACAATGTTTTTGAGAGAGCTGTATGAACAAAACCACTGTTCACTTGGACTAAAAAGGACATGGAAAGGAGACATTGAAGGAGAAACAGCTTTAAGGAGAAAACCATGGAAGTTGAGATCTGGAATTAGGACATGACCTTGGGCCAAGAAAGGAGCCCCACCCATATGTCCAGAGAGGATGATTTTGCCTGGGGAGGTTGAAGAGGGTGGATGTCCCCACCTGATGTTCTGGGAGAGTTTTCCCACCCCAGGGTACAGGGAGGGTGGAGCACATTCCTCAAAGATTAGGGCGGTTAAGTTCAGTACCCCATAGATCTGAGAGGGGTGCTCCTGTCCCCCATGTATTAGAGAAGGACAGGTTGTCAACTCATTGCTCTGAGGGAGTTGAGCCTGTATGCCAAAGGTTAAGGGGAATGTTGTCTTCACCTCACTGTACTAGGGGTGCTAAGGTCCTAACTCAAAGATTGGGTAAGGTGGGGCAATCACCCCAACCCTCTTGGAGGGTGAGGTCTGGAGCTTGGTCGACACCCAGATGCTTGATGAGGATGGAACCAAGAAAATGGCTGTTGGGCAAGCCTGTGGAAAGGGTGGGTTCCCATGTGGCCCCAAGGAGAAGAAACCATCATCTTAAGAATGACTCTCAGAATTTGAAATCGAATAGACAATGCCCTGCAGGTTTGCTGAACTGTAGAGGATCCACGACTCATGTTTAACATCTCAATTTCTCCTTATGATGATTTAAATGTGTATTCTTTGTCTTTCCTTTTGTGTATTGGAAACGGTTAAATTGTTTTGTAAGTTTCAGAGTTCTACAGCTAGAAGGGATTTTGCCTGAAGATAAACTGTGTTTCTTTAAACTGATTATGATATGATTTTGTACTTGTAATTGTTACTTATTTAAGGTTTTTTGAATACTGTAATGTGTTTTTGGAATTCAGAGGGTGGAGTGTAATGGTTTGACAGTTTTATGTAATTATGAATTCCAAAAATACAAATTGAACCTTGCTTGTGGACTGATCTCTTAATCTGGGAGTGATTGGATTGTGATTGGGGCATTAACTGCCATGTCAGTGGGACGTTGAGCCCCACCCCTCAGTGGATGTGGTCTCAAGTACAAAAGGCTAGACAAAAGGCAGAAGATTTGAGAAGCAGATTTTTGAGAAGCAGTTCTGATGTTGGAGAGGAGTGCCCCAGGAGAAGACAAGTGAGCTCTTCGCCTGATAGTCTACAGCTGGCCTTGCGGAGAGATGCAAAAGCATAGAGAGCCTCATGGTCTACAGCTGAACTTGTGGAGGAAACAGAAGCAAAGGCCGGAGAGAAACGCAGCCCCGGGAACAGAGGAACCCAGAAGTCTGAACCCTGGAGACGTCGGCAGCTGTCTTGCTCCAACACGTGGACTTTGGTGAGGCAAGAAATTTATGCTTTGTGGCCTGGTAACTGTAAAGCTTCTACCCCAAATAAATACCCTTTATAAAGACTGACCAATTTTTGGTATATTTCAAAAGGCACCCCTGTGGCTGACTAATGCAGCTACTAGCACATGTCTCTTTTCTTTTATGGCAAAATTCTTTTAAGTGTTTGTCTCCAGTTTTTCTCTCCCTATTCTCTTGTACCCATTTCACATATTTTGCCTTCACCTATTCAATTAAAATTGCTCTAGTTTATGTCACCAATTACCTCCATTTTATTTGACTTTGCAGTAGGGCATGACAAAGTTAATCACTCAATCCTCACTGAAACTTTTTTCCCACTAACTTTCAGTACAATTCATTCTCCTGATTTTCCTCCTACCTCACTGGCAAACAATCTTCACTGAATTTCCTTTGCTGTTTTTTCATCATCTCTCTGACTTATTGAGATTGCAATGTGACAGGAGTCAGTACTTTGAACACTTTTCTTTCCAAATACCATTATTTCCCTTGATTTCCTCCAGTTTTATGTCTTTCAATATCATCATATTTGATGGTATTTAAGAGTCATCATCATGCACTAAAGAAACATATTTTAATAGTTGATTTAGATGGTATTTATTGGATGGTTTTTAACTGTGGCTGAGTCCAAATTCAAAAGAAAAGAGTATATTTATGTTAATAATATTTGCAAGAATTTAGGAAACACAAGTGCCAAACATTTTGCCACCTGCAAAATTTGTAAACTCATATAATTTTCTTAACCCATAGGCAACGAATTTGCTTGTGTGAGCTCTACAATTCCTTGAAGCTTGAGTGATGGCAGAATTAGCTATGTTTGAATGGACAAATGCAAGTGACAATCTATTTTAAGGTGAAGGCCAAAAGTCTAAGTGGATTAAAACAGTTTCTAACTTGTCAGGAACTGTAAAAGATGGAAAGAAAATCAGAATATATGGAATGAGATAATCTGAAAGGTTAATGCAAGTAAATTAAAATTTTGTGGATTTCTAATTCTTATCCAGGAAAATCTAATAGACAAGAGAGATACTACTTGAAAATCATTGAGATGATACAATATAGAGAACCTGTCCTCTGTATATACATTTTTTAATTTATTTTTTATTAAGGAAGTATTAAACTTATAGAAAAGTCATGCATTAAGTTCTGAGCTCTGTTTTTCAATTAGGGGAGGATTTCCTGGGTTCTGGTTAAGCTAATGCAGAGCAGTGATATAAGGCATATTTTCCGTTTTTAGATATATATTCTTGGTTTATAACACATTGTACCTGTACAATCTCCACTATTTCTTAGTTTATCTAGTAATGTATTTTTGTGAATCAAAATATAATTTTTAGTAACTATTTACTGTGGAAGTCAGTGAGATCCTGTTGAGATGTGCATAAGCATAACCTCTGGAATGAGCTCCCAACTCACTTTGAAATCTTTTAACCATAAAACTCATTTGTATTTAATTTCCTCCTTTTGGTCAAGGCCATCAATTGATGCTTGGTAATAATTCTTCAGTGCCAGGGAGATTCATCCCCAGGAGTCATGTCCCATGCTGGGAGGAAGGTAATGGGTTTATATGTTGAGTTTGTCTTAGAGGCTGCTCTTGAGCAACAAGGAGGCTTTCAGGAGGTAACTCTTAGGAAATATATAATACTAGGCTAAATTTCAATTTCACAAGCACAAGGTTCATAAATACAACCATCAATATCAAAAGCCTGGCATCATGTTCTGTCCTCCTTCACTAGGTAGGAACTGCTCATGTACTTGGGGGATTCTTGTTGTTCTATTAGAAAGTGTATCAGGAGTTCCCAGGAAGGGAATTCAATATTCTTTCCATTATTGTGTGGTTCTCCACCAACTGAGACAATGCCATGAGCACTTGTACATGTTCTATGCCCCAGGTGCACCTTCCCCACATACACCCTCTTCACCAACACCCTGCACCAAAGATGCTCTCTTGCCACAGTTGAGACCCTTCTCCTATCCAGAACCTCCCCAAAAACAAAGCCAAAAAAAAACAAATAAAAATATTTTAAATACTTCTAAAATATTAGCCCTTGTTTATCTATTCAGTTTGCTTTTATATGCTTTGACTCAATTCCTATACGAACCATTTCCTCTAAAAGTGTCTTCTAAAACAGCTTTGTGATTTTAATTAAATAAACAAAAAATCATTTCAATGTACTTCACTATTTTCTTTAAAATAGTTTAAAATACTTATGCCTTACAAGCTCAGTCTTGAATAATTATAATAATTGTCTCATTTTGTTAAGGCTGTTATGATCAATACTGTACAATGGGTTAACTGAAACAACAGGGACTTATTGTCTCAGGATTTTGGAGGCTAGAAATCCAATATCAAGGTATTGTAAAGGTTTCTTGCTCTCCTCCCAGAATCTGCAGTGTTCTGATAATCCTTTCTCCCATGGTGATCTCTTTCTAGTTCTGTCAGCTCCTTGGGTTTCTGCTAACTTCTCATGTTTATTTGCTTCTAGCTTCTACTGTCATTCCCAGTAACCCTTTGCTTATAAAGACTTCAGTCATATTGGATTAAGGCCTTACCTCATCCAGTTTGGCCACACCTTAACTAAAAATAATATCTTCATAGGTCCTATTTAAAAATGGGTTCACATCCACAGGATCTCAAAATAAGAGGAACATATATTTTGTGGGCTGCATGATTCAATCTTCAACAATCACCACCAACTATCTTTTATAAGCCTGAAAAATAAGATGTAAAGATGTATTTTAATATTTCCTCTTATTTCCCCAATTGCACATGCATGTACTTAACTATGATAGAAATTATCTTTAATAGGAAGATATTAGCAATGTAGTATCAAAACCAACCCCAAAGAAACATAAGCCCAAAGGAAATTGTAGTTTTAATTTTTAGAATAAGGAATTTCAGAATGTATTTGTTTTAAGAAATAGATATCAGTATTGAGGTTCATGGACTGTCTGTAGCAGTCTACTCTTAAACCTCAATAGTTAAGAAATTTTATAATCTTCCCAGTCTAAATCAATAATATCTCCAAAGTTTTTAGCCTCTGCCATGAGTGAGCAACACATATATGGGAATATCAGAAAAGTGTGCCCATATAAATGCATTTTTCTGAAGATTACAAATGTTGTGGCATGGAGTGGAGCTAGAAGCAAATCAGACTTCAACAAACATTTCTATCTTGCCTACATTTCTGCATTTTGAACACTTCTTTCCTACCTTGCCCATTGATGATATTTGACAATGATAGGTTGTGAAAATGGTAGTTGAGAACAGTTGTGTTTGGAAAATCTTAACTTTGTTAGATAGCTCCTGAATTAAATGTTTAGTATGTAATGTTAAAGAATTTATAATTGCTTCATCTTATTTCCCTTTTGTGAACAAGTATAAAGAGAAGTTGTTACCCAAGATTCTCCATTCTAACTCTTTTGAATCAGTAAAGCTAATTTAATCTAAATCCAACAAAATATCAAAATCCCACAGTAGAGTATGAAGTGATTTCTACCTACACTTGGTTCTTAAATGCAAATTGTAGAATTCATTTTAACTGGTTTTAGCAAAAAAATAACTAAAGGTAAATAAGCTGTTCCTGGAGTCTTCAAGGAGTTCTAGAGAACATGTTTTGCAAGCTATGCAGGAACATAGAAAAGAACACAAAATCTTATCATGGGACATTTTATTGGATACACCACTGCTACAACTTCTGGTACTTTGTCAGTGCTAATTCTTAGGACTGGAATCCAGGTTTCTGCCACTTTTGGATGTGAAAAACACAAATATCTCTACTATTGATCATGCTAGAATGTGGCTGCCTCCTCCCTCATTGCTCCTCCAAGCCAGGATATCAAGATATTGTTCAGTTCCTCATTCACTCTTATATGAGTAAGTCTGATTGGTGGGACTTAGTCTATAGGTTTTAACTCTACTGCAAGAGTACTCAGGAAATACAGGTTTATTTGTTGTTGATGTTTTAAATTTTGGTTTGTAAAGATAAGACTCATAATGTGGAAACTAACAAAATGTTGCCAAGTTGTTAAAAGATATGTTTCAATGTTAGAGAGTTTCCGATGATAGATGTTCACAATGTGCTCTATATACTAAAGTATAAACAACAGAGTCATTTGGAAACACTAAAAATATACATATTTGGTGGTACTGAAGTAAATTCTCGAAGTAGTAGTAGTATGGAGTTATATTTAGTGGAGCTGAGCAAGAGAATCTAATATGTACTCTAGGCTGAGAACAATAGTTGTCAAAATTAATCTTTAACAATATCACCCAGGATATTGTTAAAAAGACTATCCCTGGGTCTCTGTCCCAGAGATTCTGATTTAATAGATGTTAAGTGAGGTCTAATAACCTTCATCTGAAGAAGGTTCAGGGAATTCTGATAAAGGAATGTGTGTGTGATATTCTGTTGAACACATATGTGTGAAATTATAGTAAATTTGATAAACAATCAAGAATTAAATTATTGCATAGTTACAGAAAGAAAGAAACAATGATTCAGATAACATAATGGCAGCATGGAAAAAGTGTCCATTTTGGCATCATAAATAATTCTTATCTCTTTAATATTTAATTATGTGAAGTACACATGGAAAAGGATGGGTGCCTGCATTGCCTATAGTGTCTAGACGCTCTAGGGCCCTCGGGAGCCCCGCTGCTTGAGGCACAGTTTACTGTGGCAGTCAATGAGATCCTCCTGAGACTTGTGTAGCATAACCTCTGGAATGACCTCTCGACTGACTTTGAAATCTTTTAGCCATAAAAACTCATTTGTATTTAATATTTCCCCCTTTTGGTCAAGGTCATTTTCAAACAAAATACATTGTTTCTAAGTTAAATTTCACATATCACAAGGAAATTCTGGGGAAGATGGTGGAGTTGGGAGCTCCAGGATTCAGTCCTTCCAGGAAAACAACTATTAAACAGTCAGAAACTGTCTGAAATAACTATTTTGAAACACCAGAGGCCATAAGATCTCTGCACAGCATCCAATGAAGAACACAAGGAAGAGATTGATAAATTATGTGAAACAACTGTAATTGCTCTCTCCCGGTGACAGGCTATTGGAAGCCATTGTCCACTCTTGAGGCAGCCTGCCTTGGGGTCCAGTCTCTGGTTAGATGCTGCTGACAGTAAAGGTCATAAGAATCCTCTTCCCCAAGAACAGAGGTATGCATAACTGATCACTGATCATGGCATTTGATCCAGATTCAGAAGGCTGGGTCACAGCTCTGAGGGAGCTATTTTTTCAACCCACCCTGGACAAGGAAGTTGTTAGCCATTGTTTCAACCCCACTTTGGTCAAAGACAGCAGCAGCCATTGTTTCAATTGTCCCTGGACAGGGGCAGAAGAGGTGGTAATTTAAAGATTCAAGGATTCCTCAGGGCTGTGGGGAAAAGTTAGCTGAAGGACTCCACTTGCTGAACAGGCCAGGAAATTTCAGCTTTGGAGAGCTGGGGGAAAAGTTTTTGGCACCCTTCCTTACCCGATTCAAGGGCAATTTGGAGCTGGTCTCTGCCCCCTTTGTGGGTCCCTAACCCAATTTAATTTAGGAAAGAATGACCTGGCAATGTCTTCTCCAGTGTGTCCTTCCTTCCATAATTTGCCCTCCTGGCAAAATCAGCTTGACCAAATAAGGAGTGCAAAAAACTACAGAGGTGCAGATTCTGGGACAAGGGCCTACCAGCTTCAGATTCCCAGGTAAATAGAGGAGATAATGAACATCCTATAAACAGGGGCATACCAAAACAACTAAGAAGTGAAAGCCCGGGACAAAACAGAAGCCCAATGAAACAGGGAAAACCCTGGACAGTGCATTCAACTTATGCAGACCATCCAGACAGGAGGGCTGAAGCTGAAGAAAATCTCTGTCTCATCACCAGCTGCTTATAAAACCAAGAAACAGACATCCCAGGAGTAAATCCCAGAGTCAACATTTGAAAATATTAAAATGTACAGTATGCAACAAAAGAGTACAAGACAAAGAAAGAAACAGGAAATTATGACTCATCCAACAGAGGAGGATAAAAATACAGAAAATTCCAATGAAGAAGATGATAATGGAGACATACCAAACAAAGCCTTTAAAAAAATGATCTCTTAAAAGTGCTTAAGAAGATGAAGGAGAATACAGAGAAAGAATTATAGCAAATCAGGAAAACAATTAATGAAAGTTTTTTTTTCTTTTCCTTCCCTTTCTTTTGGGTTTTTATTTATTAATTTTTCAATAGGGGCTCTATGACTTTACAAAACAATCATGCATAATGTGTGGAATTCCCAAAAATCACACATCCACCAACACCATACATTATTATGAAACATTTGTTACAGATTATGAAGAACATGATTAGACTATTACCACTATCTATAGTCCATAGCATACACTTGGCATATTTTTTTCATATGCTCCTTATTATTAACAATCCGAGATAGAAATTTCAAAAGGAAATATGCAGTACTACTGGAGTTGAAATCCAGAAAAACTGAAATGAAAAATGTCCAGGAGGCTTTCAAGAGCATATTGGGGCTAGTAAAAGAAAGAAGCATTGAATTTGAAGACAAGTAACTTGAAACGTCAGGTTGAGGAGGAGAAAAAAATAAACATTATAAGTGAAAATAGCATAAAATGCCTAAGGGATACCATGAAGCACAACATTGTACATCATTTGGAATCCCAGAAGGAGAGGAAAGAAAGGGGCAGAAGGAATAGTCAGAAAGTAATGACAGAGACCTTCTTAAACTTAGCAAAAGACATGAATATGCACATCCAGGAATCTCAGAAAACACCAAACAGGATAAACATGAAGAAAAATATGCCCGATCATATATATTGATCATTAAATCAAAGGTGAAGGACAAGTAGAGTGTTCTTAAAGTTGCAAGAGAAAAGCAATACTTCACATACAAGGGAGTCTCATTAAGATTGAGTGCCCTACGAGTAATGCTAAAGGGAATTCGTCAGACAGAAGTGAAAGCACACTAGGCAGTGGTTCAAAACATTGTAAAGAAATACAGACCTGCAAACAAGGTAACCATTTGGGTAATTATAAATGCCAGTATTATTGTAATGTATTGATTGGTATGTTACTTCACTTCTTGCTTCCTACAGGTGCTAAAATGCAAATGAATAAAAAGCAATGACATATATAGGTTTTTGGACGTAAAATGTACAAAAATTGATGGAGGACAAAGAAGTACAGGAAAAGTATATGGGCATGCTATTGATGTTAAGTTGCTATCAAATCAAATATCACTGTTATATATTTAGGATGTTACATTCTACCCATATAATATCCACAAAGAAAATAGATGGAAAATACATCCAGATAGAAATGAAAAGGCACTCAATCTGGTACAACACAAGAAATCAAATAAATATAAAAGTAGGCTTCAGTGGAAGTGAGGGACAAAAGAGATATAAGACTTACAGAGGCAAAATTTAAAAATTCCAGAAGAAACACCTGTAGTACCAGTAGTAATTTTGAATGTAATTGGAATAAAGTTCTCCAGTCAAAAGGCAGAGAATGGCAGAATGGATAAAAAAGCAGTACCCAATTTTATGCTGCCTGCGAGAGACTCATCATAAAGTCAAAGATGAAAGTAGGTTGACAGTGAAAGGATGGAAAAAAAGAAGGCTGTGCAAGCTGCAAACAAAAAAGAGATGGAGAGGCTATACTAATATCAGATATAATAGACTTTAAGTGAAAAACAGGAGGTTGAAAGATGATCATGTAACAATTAAAATATATATTCAGAATCAAATATTTAGGAATAAAATTAACCAAGGATGTAAAGCACTTATATTCAGAAACTACAATACATTGTTAAAAGAAATTTAAAAAAAAACAAACCATGAAGTAATTGGAAGAAAATTCCATGATCATAGATTGGAAGACTAAATATCATCAAGATGTCAATTCTACCCAAGTTGATATATGGATTCAGTGCAATCCCAATAAAAACTCCACTAGCATTTTTTAAACAAATAGAAATCATGATTATCAAATTTATTTATTTTATTCTGAATAGCCAGAAACATCTTAAAAAGGAAAATTGAAGTTGGAGGACTCTCACTTCTGGACTTTAAATTATATTACTGGGGTCTAGCCATAGCCCAGTGGATAGAGCGCCAGTTCACCACATGGGAGGCCCCAGGTTCAGTTCCCGGGGACCTCTCCAGGCGGGCAGACTGATTTGAGAACAGCAAGCCGCCGTGGGTGGGGCAGAGCCATTATGGGCATGGCAAAAAGCCACCACGGACAGGGCAAAGCTGCCACAGGCAGGGCAAAGCTGCCACGGGCAGTGCAAGCTGCCCGGGAACAGAAGCAAAAAGCTGCCCTTGAACAGAAGCAAAAAGCTGCCCGCAAACGGAGCAGAGCCGCCTGCGCAATGAGCTGACTTGGCGTGTTGCCGTAACGAGGGGAGACAAAGCAGACACAGAAGAACACAAAAATGAACACAGCAAGAGCAAGCAGAAAGGGGGGGTTATGTAACCCCAAAAAAATTATATTACTTAGTTACAGTGGCAAAAACATGGTACTGGCATAAGGATATACACATAGACCAATGGAACTGAACTGATAGTTCAGAAACAGACTTTCATGTCTATGGTCAAAAGATTTTTG
>PVKH010000715.1:0-35048 GCA_004027955.1 Chaetophractus vellerosus
AATTTTCAAGCTGAAGAATAATTTAGATACTAGCCAAAACGTTATTTCTAAATACTAATTGTATGCTATACATTATTTAGCTCTATAACAAACCACTCAGAAACTTGGTGAATTTAAATTCAGATCTGAGTACTAGGTATGGTCATTAGTATTGGTGTCTCATTACTTTTCATTCCTTTGATTAGACATATATATATATTCTCACCTATAACTACACTACCTATACCTGTACCTATTCTTATGCCTACATGCACATACCTAGACTTGTACCTATGCCTATAACTATTAGTTATCTATATCATTCTCTCATCTGTCTATCCACCAATCATCATCTAACAATTATCTATCAATCTGCCATCTAATCTTTCATTTTTCTGTCATCTATTTATAATCTATCATCTATCTCTTTCTCTGTCTTTCTATCCATATTTATCTTCAAAACCTAGAGTCAAATTTTCACCTCCAATTCCAACTAAATTTCACAGGGTTCAATCTAATCTCTCCACTATTCATATTTGTAATACTCTTCTCCAACTGTGGGAAAGCTTGCCTCATTATCCTTAATATTTTTGACAATTAACACAAGTCTAGAATATACACAAATTAGCTTCACACGAATAGAAATGGAAGCCTACTATATGCAGTTCAACATGCGAATACTTATTCCTTTGGAAACAAAGAATTTTTACGTATAGTGATGTATGTACTTTCTTGTATGTATCCACCCAGGAGCTTTGTAGTTTTAGCATATACTTTTAGGAATAGTATCCAGCTAATGTTAATTTTTTAGTATTAAGTAAAGTAGTTGATATAGTATTTTTCTGATTTGGTAGACAGTTTTAGCTAGAGGTATGGAAAAGACTGAAAAGAAATTAATCTTCTATTGGACTGTTGGTTTATTTTTGGACTCTTTAGTCAGCCTGTTTGACTATTTATCTTTATTTATGTCCAAACCACATTGCTTTAATAATTATGGCTTTATTGCAAGTCTTGAATTCTGGTATAAGTTCTCTGTACTGTTCAATAATAAGATTGTTTTAGATATTTTGGTGTTTGACTTTCCCTGGCTATATTAGACATTGAAGACAAAAGTTTATGAGAACATACAGTAAATTATACCCCCAAACTTAAAAATAAAAATGAGATGGAAAATATTTTTGGTAAAATGTAAAATACTCATTTTAATTTAAGCATGGATAGAAAAATCTGATGATATTACAAAGAGTACTATCTGGTTGATTATTAGCTAAATCTAATTCTTCCCATTGGGAGTACATCACCTGAGGCTTTTAATCCAATCCCAATATATTCAATCATGGATATCTGTAAGAATGGCCTGATACCAGTTTTTATTTAGTCCTGATATTAAGAATTTGTAAATCAGTTAAAGCATACTAATGGCTAGAAATAATCAAACTAGATTTTACATAATTTGTATAAGAGTCATCACAGAAAGAGTAAAAGGAAGAAGCTGCAAGGGAGACCATGAGAATATAAACACTAACGGATAATATTAATCTTGGTGTTATACAAATGTAAGGTATTACATATATAAATATAGAGCATAATAATCAGTATTTCAACATTTAAGGTATATTATAACTGAATTTGTAGTTATTGAAAATTATCCTTTAACATTTTTAACTTCTGATTTTTGATCAAGCAACTTAAATTTTAATATTTTTAGAAAAAAAAATCCAAAGGTGCCCACCTCCACCTCAAATTCCTAATATTCAAAATATGACAAGCACAATAAATTATCAGGATGGAGAAAAAGTGTCTATCCTCTGTCAAGAAAATTATCTAAATCAGGATGTGGAAGAAATTGTGTGCAAAGATGGAAGATGGCAGTCATTACCACTTTGTGTTGGTCAGTAGTTCATACTTGCTTTATATCAGTCTTTCAAAACGAGTTTCCTATACTTCTGGGCTTTGCTTAAATAAAGATGAAGACATTTCTCTATATCTATTACACCTTATCTTGAAACAGTAAATTACAATTTAGATATCTAAATCAGTCATCTTTATTTTACTTCTACTGTTAAATATATTCAGGGAAGAGAAATTGGAATATTATTTCAGTATGAGATAAAAATTTTGTTTATGCATACATCTCTTCTCATGAAATCCTCTGAAATCCTCAGATGTACCTTTGAAACCTCAGACTCATTGGATGGGGGAAATCCTCTCATTACTGAGGCATGTTTCTTGTTAAATATATAGATGCACTCAGCTGTATCTGAAACCAAGTGGCTATAGATTCTAATCCATCTAATAAGTACTCTCATAGTAGCAATCAAGTCAGAAATTGCTTAACCAAGCTGCAGTGCACCATAATCTAGCCTAGTTGAGATGTGGATCCTGATTTGACCAAACCGACCCAAGTAGTGACAGCCAGAGAGCTCCTCCAGGAATGATTATGGTTATACTTAGCAAGATCTGTACAAATAAATGTAACCTTTTGTGAATATATAATTGCCCCCAAACCTTTTCACCTAATAATTATAGAGTGATGTATGATGGCTGCCTCTAGTCAATTATTTTTTGATAGCTGCATATATAACTTTTAAAGCAATTCTATTATTTTTCTGCATTTATTAATTGCCATTTTTGTTGAAGATGAGAGTTTCCTACCAATTGTGTTTAAATTTAAACTTTACATGAAAGGGTTTTGCAAATATTTATCTTATTGACTGTTTTCTCTCTTTTGTGTTGGGCATATCACCAAGGATTTATGAATTTTATTTCTTCATCATCTCATGAGCAATTATAATCATCATTCTATCTGAAATTGAAATTTTCTTATGTTTGGCACAGAGTGCTTCTCAAAGCTGGCTTCTGATTGCTTTTCACATATCTCCATGGACTTTGAGCGTTTCTCCTCTTTGTACTATTTTATACTTTTAATTA
The DNA here is from genome assembly GCA_004027955.1 of Chaetophractus vellerosus. NCBI lineage: Eukaryota > Metazoa > Chordata > Mammalia > Cingulata > Chlamyphoridae > Chaetophractus > Chaetophractus vellerosus. Next base: position 2,911 of record PVKH010000715.1, read on the forward strand.
ATTAATTAATTATTTTTTATTTTTTATAAGGTACTTAGATTAGATAAATGTTACACAAAAGATATAGGGATTCCCATATCCCCATTCCCTACACCTTCCATACCCTCCCACTTGAACAGCCTTCATTAGCATGGCACATTCATTGCAAGTGATAAACAAAATTTAATGGGGCTTTGACATTAAGCACGAACCATAGTTCATATTGTAGTCTACACTTTCTCCCACACAGTTCTGCATGTTGTGTGGTGATATAAAATGGCCTATCTCTCGTTGCACATTACTCGGGATGATTCCCAAGTCACAAAAAAGCCCCTGTATTACAATTGTTTTTCCCTCTCCCTGCCCCCCAGAGCCTCCACATCATTGTTGTGATTTCTTCCATTGATAGAATCACAATATGTCTGTAGTAGAATACCATTAAGTGCACTATAGTCCATAGTTATTTCCCCAATCACAAGGATTCTGGGATGGTGACATCCACTCCAACTCTAATTGAGAGGAGGCTTATATCCCATGGGGAAGATGGATGGGACTATCATGCCTGCAGCTGCAGATGCTCTCTATTCCTTGGGATGGCCATTGTCCATCATCATCTCCTCACCAGTTGTCCTGGTTGAGTCTAATGAGCTTTAGAGTAGTTGTTGCAACTCAGCTGGGATTCCAGACCCAGCTGGCATATGGACAGCCCAAAGACTCAAATCTCTGGATGTACACCTACAAACTCCAGCACCAAGTACAATATATGGGGAAAATCCCCTCACTGATAAGGACAAGCTTCCTGTTAAATATAGGATTAAATACAAGGGTGAGATGAGCCATGTGCAGAGAAGACATAATTTAGTCCAACTCTGTCACTCTTAGGAGCACAAACTCCAAACTAGAGCCCACTGGCAAGGCACCAAACTCCAGAGCTATCTGCTCTGCCCATAGGACCTGGGTGTCTCCAGAGCCCTAAGGGGCCCCACTATTTGGGGTAGAATCCACTTTGGCAGTCTAAAAGACCCTTCTCAGAAGTGCATAAGCGTTACCTCTGGGATGACCTTCTGACTCACTTTGAAGTCTCTTAGCCATATAAACTCATTTGTATTTACATTCCCCCCCTTTTATTCGAGGTCTTTTTCCAGTTGCATTGCTAGTTGGTGCTTGGTAGCAGTCCCTCGGTGCCAGGGAAGCTCATCCCTTGGAGTCATGCCACACACTGGGGAGAAGGCAATGCATTCATATGCTGAGTTTGGCTAAGAGATAGGCTACCTTTGAGCAACAGGGAGGCTCTCAAGAGGCAATCCTTAGGCACCCATAACAGTAGGCTAATTTTCAATTTCTAGAGCAAAGGCTCATAAGCCTAGTCTTCAATATCAAGGGCCCATTATTGGATCATCCTCTTTCACTAGTCACTAACCCTGCACTTGGGAGACCATTGCTGCTCCCTTAGAGAATGTGGCAGAGCCCTCCAGGATGGGAGTTCATCATTCTCTCAGGTATTGTGTGAATCTCCACCCACTGTGACAATGTCCTGTGAACATTTAATGATCTTTGTAGTATAATACAGTGTTCCAGTCCATAATGTGCTGTCCATTACCTATCATCAGGTATCTTAGGAGGTAGCTCTGATTCTCTGTATTAGAGAGTGTTATCTAGAATTCAGAATGTGTTTGCTATGATTGTGAGTTGGGAATGTTAAAAACTATTGAAGTGTCATTAATTCCAGGGTCTGCAGAAGGACAAATATTTATGAAATTTAAAATGTGTTAGTTTCTTTTGAAATTTACAATTAAAATTTAAAAATACAGTTTTTAAAAATAAACTTTTAATATGTTTTCTCTCATTTCTCTTAGGTGTTTATTTTTATTTACAATAATCTTGAGAGGGATATCACAAATAAAATGAAAGCATTAAGATCTTTAATTATATGATATAAATAGATAAAATTACATCACTTATTACTGTGTAAAATAAAGATGGGCTCAATGGGCTCAATTGATAAATAATTACTATTTTCCAATGGATTTATACTCATTTCCAATGATTTGTTTGAGATAAACTTTGGTTAAGATGTGATTAGGTTCAAGAATCAGATTCTCTGTATTTAAAAATGTCATTCTAACGCACAACTCTCTAGAACTGTTATCACAAGAGAACCTCTTATTTTGTAATTCAGCTTAAAAATAAACCTTTACAGACCGGCCCCAATACATATGAACTCGTTCTTATGAGTGGCTTTATTATCGTAGTGGTAAAGTGTTCCAATTATGTTCTTTAGTTTGTGTTCAGGGTAAGTTTTGTTTTCTCTTGCCTTTTTAATCTAGGATTGTCTTTTTGACTATGAACAGCAGCTTTATATTTCTTTAGTCAAAATTTTGCCCAAGGATCCTGTTAATATTGGAGAAGGAGGAAGGTCTCCTATGTGTCCCCACAACTTCTGACACTGTTATATTTGACATTCAGTTCTACACAGTCTCACTTTAGCCATTCATTGGGGTAATTAGCGAGTATGTAAAACTTTCCAGTAGGTTCAGGTGAACTTTATTTTCTCTTGTGCCACCCCACCCTCACCTTTGTTCTCCACCCTTTCTTTGAATTTTTCCTCTTTTCTGACATGAGAAAAGCCGGTTAACAACAATCAGTACAATGAATCAGATAAAACTTCCTTACTATATCTTGTCTAATTGTATGGAGGTGCAAGGGGATAGTGGTGGTGGTGAGGGTGCACTGTTTGAGCTATGTTTATGACAGCATTTATCATACCCTGGATCAGGCATACATCAAATAAAAATATTCCATCCACAAAGTAGCTGAAATAGTGCATTCAACAGCACATTCGTGGCTTCTGCAAGGCTGTTCCATGTGGCATGCAAGGTGGGAACAGGACATTTATGTTTTTTTTCAGGGTATACTCATTTCCCAATTCCTTGCACCCATTTCAACAGGGTAATTATCTCACTGGATCAGCATTCCTGATTGATCCCAGATGCCATTCTTAGACTTCCTCATAGTCATGAGCGTCTTGTTCGGCTCGAACAGATCTATCTACACCATAGTACTCAAAAACAAGGGAAGAGCTCCTAAGTTCATAATACTGATCTTCCCTTTAAGTAAAGAATCTCCCAGGGATTAATGATGTTTGAAAAAATAAGTAAATTCTTTCTTATTGTATCCTCTAGTTTCTTTACTATCTTGGTCCTGCCACCCAGCAAAACAGCTCTGACTGCTCAGAGGTGAAGAGGTATAATTTTTTGTGCCGTTAAAGTTTTCCTCTTCTTAAATGAGTTTACCTTAAAGGTCAATACAGACTGAAGAAAATTTATTGCACTTTGTCATTTGGTCTCTGTTCAATTTAAATTTCTACTTTCATACTCATCAGTTCTGTTAACTGTAGCCAAAGGATAAAACATGTCACTGACTTTTCATTATGGTGCCTTCCCTTTTGAATCCAGTAAACTAACTCTCCCAATTTTGTATCTTTCATGTTCCGATTTAATTAAGTTTTACCTCCCATAATATTTGCAACCTTGATATGATTAAATCCATGGATATCTTGGCAATCTAGATATCAAAGGTCAATCTTTCCTCATCCCTTCCTCACTTTTCTTTTCCAAATCAGACTTCAGACATATTATACTGACTCAAGAGTCAGTCTTTCAAGTCTTATTTTTGAGACTAACAATATAAGAAGTTCCATTGCTAACATCAAGTTTGGTGATTCTCTCGAACGACTCATAGGTTTCAAAAGCCTTTCATATTCCTGGCTCAGGTTTATTATCTCAAATGTATATGAGGAAGAGGATTAGACCCTGCAGGATAAATGCAAAGACCTTCTATGATGACCTTTTCCACAGCTTTATCTTTTCCATGATATGCATCTTTTCTGTTTTAATATACATACATTCTATGTATATATATCTGTCCGTGTATGTGTTGGTCAGGGTTCCCTAGGGAAACAGAAGTAACAGGAGATATCTATAAATAACATGAGATTTTATAATATTGTCTCACATGGCCGTGGGGATCCATGAGTTCAAATTCCATAGGTTAAATTTCAAATGAGGAATTCAAATGAAGGTCCTCAATGAGTTCCCCAAGAGACTCTGTCTGTCTGAAATAGAGACAGAAATTCTCTCACTGAATGCTGAAATCTCTAGGCCTTTTAAGATCTTCAACTGATAGGATGAGATGTTATCTATTGCTGAAGGCAATCTCAGTTGATTGTAGGTATAATAAGCCCTAGGTACAATAAACACACTGATGATTAAACTCTAGGAAATGTCCTTCTGTTACAATTGGTCAAGCAAGCACATTACCTGACCAAGTTGAAACTTCAGCATATCCATCACATTACAACTCTTGTCAATTTGGCAGCATTACATATCACTTTAAAGCATACTCAATCTCCAATTAAACAATACCAGTAATTTTTTTTCACTTAACAATACTCAACTGCCCTGTGTACAACCAGAAATGCACTATATCCCTCCAGAATAGGGTGCAAGACCTTGATAATATTCACTCTTAAACATAACAGCATAAATATTACAAAATGAAACTCATACAACCTAGGTCTATGATAAGAGGAAAGGATAGGGAGGAAAACAAAGATACTCGTTTTGTTTATATATACATACATACACATAACAAAACAAGGAAGAAATATTCATGAATGTTTCAGTACTTGTTTCTGTAACTGGTCCCGTAATCAGAGTTTCCCTTTTTCATTACCTTTTTTCCACTACCCATTCCAAGTTCCTTTACCTTCAGCAAGCTCCTCAGCTAGCCGTGTTTCTTTGCCTGGTTGCCTGACCAAAATCTTCAGTGCTGAAGATTCTCGGCCATTGTTAGTCCTGCCTGGATTGACTTGTTGCAGTTTTCCATTGATTTTAATCACGGAGTACGAGGGTACTATGAGAATCACAGAGTATGATAGTACTAAGAGATGCCTTAAGGGATCTCCTGAATTCTAGGCAAACTCTTCTTTACTTCAATTGTGTAATTTTGATCCTATTTCTCCCTTGATAATCAGGATCAATCAGCCCAGCCAGTACAGTATTTTCCATCTTTTGATGGAGAGTTGATATATACCTGAGGCAAGACAGTGAAGGTACACCGCTGGGCTTGCCAGTTAAAAGTAAACTGTTTCTGGTATTCCTTACTAATGGCATTTGAGAAAAAGCCATTTGCCATATCAACAGCTGCATACTAGGTGCCAGGGGATGTGTTGATTTGCTCAAACAATGATACCACATCTGGGACAGCAGCTACAATTGGAGTCACCATTTGTTTAAGTGTATGATAATCTACTGTGATCCTCCAAGATCCGTCTGTTTTCTGCTCAGGGAAAACAGGAGAGTTGAATGGTGATGTTGTGAGAATCACCACCCCTGCATCCTTCAACTTCATCATGGTGGTGCTCATGTCTACAATCCCTGCAGCAATCCAGTATTGCATTTGATTTACTATTTTGCTTAGTAGGGGCAGTTATAGGGGCTTCTTCTTGGCCTTTCCCACCATAATAGCCCTCATGCCAAAAGCCAGGGATCCAATGTGGGGATTCTGCCAGTTACTGAGGATGTCTATCCAAATTATGCATTCTGGTACTGGGGAAATAACCACAGTACAGGTCCATGGACACACAGGACACACAATGAGACGGACCTGAGCTAAAATTCCATCAATCACCTTACCTGCATAAGCCCCTACTCTGACTGGTGAACCACAGTGACGCTTTGGTTCTCCTGGAATTAATGTCACTTCTGAGCCATTGTATAATATTCCCCAAAATGCCTGATCATTTCCTTTTCCCCAATGCACAGTTACTCTGGTAAAAGTCCATAGATCACTTTGGGGAAAGGTGGGAGAAAGATTAACAGTATAAATATTTGGCAGTTTAACACGATCCTTCCCCAAGGAGACCTGGCCTTCTCCTCATTCAAGGTGCTCTGGGTTTGTAAACTATCTCAAGTCTGGGAATTTATTAATGAGCCATGATTCTCTGCATCTTTAATCTGAGTTAGGGTTTTGTTCATTCGACCTAGAACTCTTCTGCTTATACAGATCCAGAAGTTATGTAGACTGCCCATCTATTTTGCGTCTAGGTACTCCATGATCTATTAGCCAATGCCATAACTCTATGCAACTCAGACTATTTTGATTGCTGCTTTGAACCTGCCTTTCATTGTAGTAACCATAGACCTCTGCAGGGAAGATGGAGTTAGGCTCACCAATTTCTTGTACACATTAGTGGGGAAACACAATCCTCTGGATATTCCTGGAATCAGTCAGCAAGTCTTCCGAGGTAAAACCATTCTAACCTTCCAATTTCTGTAAGACTTTGGAACCCTTCATCTATATTATACCAGGGCAATTCTGTAATCTTGACCTCAAATAACGTCAGCCATCTTGTTATCCATGTTTAGTCAGCCACCTGAACAAATTCTTAGGGCCGTTTCTATCCCCTCGAGCTACAGCATTTCATCCAGAATCTATGCTTAGTAGGCCTGTATCAATAAATTCATCCCAATTCAACATCATACTCCTTACACAATTAGCACACATCCTTAAGATCCATTCCCACACATATTCCCTGATTTCTGTCTATATTAATTGGAAAAAATCATATAGTTCTTTTGGACCATAATATAATTCCTCATGGGTCACACTTTGTACTTCACCTATGGGTCTTGTTGTGACTTTAGTGTAATAATAGGTCTGGAATAAAAGAAGAGTGGTGGGGGTGGGTAATGAGAAGCATTAGTAGTGTCTTGCAAGCCAATTTCCTCAGGGAATTCTGCTGCAGTTTCATCTGGTGGGACATGGTTAATCTCTTCAGGTTTTGGATGGATGGCGGACACCTTGGGGCACACTGGAAGGCAGGTGACAGACTTCTGGATAGGCTGGAGGTCAGGTGGCTGTCTTCTCAAGGCAGAGCATTACAGGTTTATCTGATAAAAAGTCTTCACAGAATTTAGGGTTTCAATGTCCCCACAGCCATCATCATTCATCCATATGTTGCCATCCAGTTCTCTGGATTCCACTCTTTTCCAATCAATGTCCTCACTTTAACGACAGATACCTTGCAAGGTTGAGATTTAGTTTCCATTGCTCTGCTACAAGCACAATGAGACTCTGGGTCTGGGTTTCAGCAATCTCAACTCTGTGGCTGCATGAAACAAGATTTTCTTTCAGGGAACACATAGAGACTTTCACATCTTTCCTGTGGTGATTAAGTTGCAAATTTGAAGGTTTCAGCTCATCCCTTTCTTTTGTAACTGTATCCAGAATAATGAGGAACAACCAGTCAATACTATTGTATCTTTTAAGCTCACAAAACTTTGTTGTGGTGTCAAAAATACTCACAACCAGAGCCTTGCCTCTTATAACCGTGGACGTAGTTATATCCAGTGGTGATATATTGCATTTTTCTATTGCCAACTGATGCCTTCGGCCTTGTCAGGGGCTTTTTTATTATTGGAAAGATAGTCATTAGTACCTTTGAATCCAATCAAAGTAAAGAGCCAAGTGCAAAAACCCCAGAACCAATTCAGAACTCTCACTTTTAAGGTTCTATTTTGAAGAACCACTAACAGGACCAAGCTGTATTAGTCAGGTTCTCTAGAGAGACATAACTGACAAGACATATCTCTAAATGGTATGAGATTTTATAAAATGATCTCATGCAACCAAGGGAATGCATGAGTCCAAATCCCTTAGGGCAGACTGCAAGCCAGGATATCCAATGAAGGCCCTTGATGAGTTCCCCAGGAGACACTGGTGTCTGAAGTAGAGATGGGACTTCTCTCCCAAAATGCTGAAATTACTTCTCTTTTCAAGGTCTTCAACAAATTGGATGAGACCCATCACTGACAGCAATCTTCTCAGTTGATTGTAGATGTAGTCAGACATAGATTCAATCAATTCATTGATGATTAATGTGTAGGAAAATTCCTTGCATTACAATTAGCCTAGTGCTTGCTTGACCAATGACCTGGACACATTACCTATCCAAGTTGGCACATTAACCTCACCATAATAGTTTATCTCTCTCTAGTCATTTCTCTATCATCAATTTTTATAATTGTTTTTACTTTTGGTAATGTGGTTAAGTTTTTACTCATACATTTTATTTAGAATAGTTTCATTTTCAATTTTTTAATCTTTACTCTCTGGGTTCTGCAATTTGTAAGCTGTATTTTTTTTTTTTTTTTTTTTTTGTATTCACTTCTCTCTCCAAATTTCATGGCAGCTCTTTGCATGAGCCATAATTCTCAATAGATCTTATGGAATTACTGACTTTAAGTAACTTCAACTTTTTTCTAATAATGAGAACCTAAATGACAACTTACAAACTCTTTACATAGTGAAGCTGAAATCCAAATGTCATAATGTTATTGTTAATTTTTACTTTTTACCATAATAAAATGTTTGTATTTGAATATTAAATGTTATTAAGTATAAATTATGCTTTTATAACATTATAAACATCACTTTTATTCTCTGTGCATTTCTGCCTTTCTCTCTTTTTTCTATATGTCCAGCCAATTTTAGTACATCAAAGCACTTTAGTTTTTGAGGCCAGCATATTTAGGTATATTTCTTGTATACAGCATAATAAATATATTGAGCATTGCTTTCTTTGATTAGCTAAGTGAAAGATATTTAAAATTTATAGTCTTGACAGATATATTTGGTGTTAACTCTGTTGTAATATGATATATTTCATAATTACTATGTTCCTCTTTCTATTTAAACATTAGAAAGTTTCTTCTCCTGTCCTAATTTTCTACATATATATATATATCAATATGTATACCTTTATGTATACATACAGATATCTACATTTTGGTAATTTTATATTTATTTCAATCTCCTTTTTACTTAATCAAAATTTGATATCTGCTATTTTAGGTTTAAATAGATATACAAGCTCTGATATATTTTCTAGTCTATAAACATATTTCACTCACTCTCTGAAGTTTTGTGCATTTAAATGTATTTTTCTGTAACCTTAGTACTTGAAGTACTTGTTGGATGAATAAAAAAAATCCTCACTTAATATTTTCTTTCCATGAATTTCATGAAAATGCTTTTCCATTGTTCCATTGTTCCCTTTCTTTTTTGAGAAGTCTGAGGTAGGTCTAAATCTTTTTCTCTTGTAAGTACCATTGAAAATCTGATTAATTTTTTTACCTTTAAAGTCCACAGCAATTTTTAATTTCGTTAATTTACAATACACAAAATTATGTGTATTTGTAATATGTACCTTTATATAACTATGAGAAAAACATAGAATATTTTAATCACCTCAAAACAAAATGTTTCTTCATACCTCTTTGAAATTATTATCTATCTGTGAAGACTCAGTAAAAAAAAATAATATGGTCAAAACAGTTAAAGATTAGGTTCATTGTATAATGAAGATTATGAAGCAAAGCAATAACTCTTGACTGGAAATTTTCTCTGAAAATAGTGAACATTTAATGTGGTTAAACATGCTCTCTCTCTTACCCTTTCGCTCCATCTCTGTCCCTTCGTATGTATATATATGCGTTAAATGAAACCAATCTTGAGGATACAGCTTGATGATTTTAATACTTTATTCCCACATAACCACCACCAAACACAAAATAGAGAAAATTCCCACCACAAGTTAAGCCCTCTTGCCAATTCCCAGTCTATAGCAAACATATTTTCCCTAAGTAACCATCGTTATCATTAGTTTTTCCAGTTTTTTTTAACTTCTTATAAATGGGATTATATTATATATGCTTTGTATGCATGTGTGATTGGCTTCTTTCACTTGAATGAATAGTTGTGATTTTTATCCAAGTTATTGGCTATAGCAGTATTTCTTTTGTAATTGCTCAAAGGCATTGCATTGTTACAAATGGTTACCCATTCTCCTACTAATGTTCACTAGACCATTTCCTTTTCCACTTATTATGTATAAAGATACAATGTACAGTTCTGTATGTATCCTTTTGTGGGCATAAGAGTTCACAGTGTACCTCTAGTAGCATTTCCAGGTAAATAGAAGAGAAGGACTGTTGCACAAGCACTATAAAAAGCAGTAATTACTGAAGATTTTTGAAAGTTGAAAACAGACATGAGTCCTCAAAATGTGATTACATATCAAGTACTGAGGAAGATATTTAAAACAAATCCAGCTCAGACACCATATAATGAAAGTGCAGAATTAATGGCTAATTAGAAAAATGTAACATGATACCCAAGAGAAAAGGGCCTAAAAATAATAATGACTTTGCCAGTAGACCTTCCATCAACAAAATAGGATGCCAGTAGACGGAGACATCAAACCTTCAAAGGACTGAAGGAAAACAGCTGTCAGACCTTTTCAGGAAATCTACCACTCAACAATGAGGATAAAATAATATTTTCCAATAAGGAAAGAGAGGCTACCTGATTCAGAGGCTTAAGGAAAGAACTAATAATGAATGTTCTTCAAATTAAAATTTAAATCGAAAATACATTGTGGGATGAGGGGAAAAAACAAAATTAATCAAGTAATCCTGCAATAATGCAGTTTCACAAATTTAGTATCGTTGCCTGAGAAATAAAAAACTGAGTTGCAAGGCCATAAAAGTTTTTTGGGGGGTCTTAGAATTGCAATTTGGGAAGCAAAATTTTAGGCAGCAAACCAAACGGTTTCCTATTTGGGGCTTTCAAGCAAGGCTTTTTTAAAGAAAAAGAAGGTTGCGTAAATTGTTTGTGGAAAATTATTAGTGGATATTCAAGGTAATTTCGTATGTCCTTCAAGTTTCACTAATTCCTTATCTTGGATATAGATGTCCTTAGCATTCTGAGAATCCTTGTTGCTTATAGTTTCACATACTTTGGCAGTTTAAATAAATAGTTTTTTGAAATTATACCTCGTGTGTACTCTTGCCTGTTTAGAACTTCATATTAGTGGGACTATACGCTATTTACATTTCTGAATCTCATATTTTTAACTCAACAATTTATCATTTTTTCTTTAATGGTTGTGGATCTTTTAATTCTTTTAAATAAACATTGGTGTATCATCAATGATTGAGGATATTCCACTCTGCTTTTTTTTCCTAGAAACTTTATCATTGGAGAGTGATTATTATGCTTACAACCCAACTTAAATTGCTTTGTGTACTGTGATAAAGTGGCCAAGGTTCAAATTTGTTTATCAAGTGTTATTCCACCACTATGGGGAAAATTCAAGTCCCCAGAATTGTGCTATTGATAAAACAAGTGATGTATGTGTATGGATCTGTTTCTGGACTCACTTCTGCTGCATTGATCAGTTTCCCTAATATTATGCCAAGGCTACACTGTTTTGAACAATATTATCTTTATTATGTCTCAATATCCTCTACTGAAAATATTTCTCATTTGCTCTGCTTCCTGATTGCCTGGTTGCCTTGGCCTTATACGCATGTGATTTTTCATCATTATATTATACATATATGTGTATACATAAAGATACATGTGTTTGTATATATATATTTCAACTTGGTCATATTAAAAACATAAATTTAAATGCGTAGAAATGATATCTTAACCACTGAGTCTTCCAACCGATGAATATTATGTGGTTCTCTTTGTATTTGTTTTTTAAAATGTCCTCAGTAAAGTTCTGCCATTTTCAATATAGACTCAAGGCAGGTAAGTATAGGAAATGAGGGAAGGCGGCTGGTCAGAATAAAGCCGCAAAAGCTGGGACCCCACTGGTCACAACTTAGCCAGGAGACCCCACCCCAAAGCCCCTTCAGGGGAAGCAGCTGCTTGAGAACAAAGCTGTAACTGTTACAGGTGAAAAACCTGACAAGACTCTGGTCACAAGGTCCTATTTGAAAGGTCAAAAGAAGCCGCAGATAGCTCTAAAGAGAAAGGCTTCCTTGTTGGTACCCATGACCAAGAGGTCATGGTAGACAGGCAACCAATCAGGACAGCACATAGGTGATATCTCTCCTTGATATGGGGAGAGGGGAGGCAGAAAAGCCTGAAAAAGGCCTACCACGGGGCCCCACGTTGTGCATCTCACCCTGTAGGGTGCTGGAATCCATGCCTCAGGTGTGTACTCTCACTTGTTCTCATTTCCCAATAAGCCCTTTTACTGGCCTCTTTAAACCGGCACATCACTGAATTCTTTCTTGATATGAGCGAAGAACCAAGAAACCTGGAACCGAGAACTTTCTTTTAAAAGAGATAGAAATATTTTATTAAATTCATTTGTCTTCTAAGTTTTTAAAATATTTGAAGGCTATTGCTCTTTCGGGTCTCAGTTTATGTTTCTGTGTTAATAATAGAAAAAATACTTCTTGTGTATTTGTCCTGTTTTGTTTTTTTTTAATTTTTTGAACCATGTAAGAATTTTACTTACACTATTGTTTTACTATTTCACCACTTATATTCCTTTTATTTTATTCTCTGTGCTTTGGTGAATTAGTAAGCACCTGAATTGATCCTTCTTTTATCATTATTATGAACAACTCTTTATTCTCTGGTTTTATATTTTTTTAAAAACTTTTTATCTGTTATGAATATAACCACTCCAATTTCTCCCGTTTTATCTTTAAAGCCAATTCCTGAGACACCGGGGTTTCAAAGAGAGGAAGAGTTTTATTCATTGTGCAAGCAATGGAGCAGAGAGGCCTCATGGCACAAAACTGCCTCCTTGATATGCAGAAATTTTAATATTTTATAACATCAGGGTGCTAATGAATAATTGGGGTGGAGCTGAGCACAGATTCCTTCATTAATCAACATGAAGGCCCTGAACAGGACTAACAGGGGTGGGGTAGCACACCAGGGTCAGTCACAAGGATTTGGGATAGGGGTATATAGAATGAAGGTCAGTTACAAATTCTTTCATATGGATATTGAACAGGTGGGTGGAGGGTTACCATCCCAATAGTAACATAAACAATGGTGTGTTCCTTCTAGAATTATCAAAATAGTAAGCATATACAAGGGTGAGGTTAAGTCTAGAGTAACCATGAAAAGGGGTGAGACAACTCTAGCCAGCTTCAGTAATTTCAGGTATTAACATTTTGCTATTTTATAATATAAAGCATCTATAGAATGATTTAATAATCATAATTATTTGTTAATTCTAAACCTCGGTTATAGTTTCATCTAGCCTATGTTTTAAAATTATCCTCTCAAATTTCACTGAGTGTAAAATTTGTGTTCAACATCTAATCTCTTTTCATTGCAGTATTTAGCTCAATTTATTTAATCTCAATTATTGCTAATATTAGAAAATTGCTATCATGCTACCAATTTCTTCTATTGCTTTTAATAAATAAATTTTCTCATTTATTTATTACTACATTTCCATTTTTCCTGTGTTTTTTAAGATTATTTTAATCATTTTTATGATTTCATTTGACATAGTTTATTGACTATAACATGGCCATTTTTTTTATTATTTAACTACTTTTGGGGGTTGGTCTAGATATCAAAAAAATTCATTTCCCATGTGAAATAAAGCATAAAGGCGTTTATTGAAAGAGACAAACTGTTTTAGAGCAGAGCGATAGTAAACCTAAAATGGAGTGAGTCTCAATAGCCTCTGGTCACATGCTTAGAAAGGAATTTAGGGACAATCCAACTGCTGTTTAGAATGATTAACCATGATTTAATTTTCTTTTACCTGGGGTGTCTTACAAAGAAGTGATTAATATGATATTCTAGTGAATTCTATGAAGCTATCTCTACTGGACCCATTCTGATTAGCTATCACTACTACACTTTAACTGGCTTCTCCCAGTTGTGCTAAACTGTAATTCTGTAAGGTCTGTTCCATTTTCTCAGGAAGGGAAGGGAGGCAAGAGTTTCTGGCTTCTGGAAAATCATTTGTGGGTGAGCAGTAGCTCCAGGCAATGGCCAATGCAGGAGCTATTTTATTTTACTTAATATAGGGCTTGCAAAACGCATCTTTAAAGGATTAGAGACTAGGTAAAATTAAAATTTCACTGTTTCATGTGGTCAATTAACACCATGAATACTTGCTAAATATTTCTATCCTTGCTGTCCCTACTAGGTTAAAACCAACATTCATCAGTAAGGTAAACACAGCAGTCCAGTTAATCTTGGTGGCAGCTCTGGTTTGCAATTATGCTGAGAGCATTTATCTTCAGATACTTTGGTGTTTATAGCATTTACCACGGCTGCATCAATTTAAAGTTACTAGCATTATGGTCAGAAAATTCTTCAGTGATAAAATGCAGATGAAAGTCATTCATCATCCTTAGCAAGGAAACAGTGTACCTCACTGACAATTGGGCCAGTTGGAAATCTCTGAGAGTTTCAACCGTTTTGGTGTTAAGCTTGAAAAAAGACTTGTCAGAACAAACCATGTCATCAAAATTGAAGTGATGTGCATTGAAATAAGCTTGATCATGGGCATGTGTGGAATTTCCTATGTAATTTTTTTGTTCTGGAAAAGAAGTTTGCAAATCATACACTTGATAAAGGATTTCTTTCTATAATATACAAATAACTCTTACAACTCAACAATAAAGAGATAAATAACTCAATTATAAATAGACAGAAGATTTCAAGGACATTTCTCCAAAGAAGACATACAAATGGCTAGTAAGCACATGAGAAGATGCTCAATTTCATCAGCTACCTGGGAAAAGCAAATCAAACCCACAAGGAGATATCACTTCACACCCAAGAGGGTGGCTATAGGAAAAACAAAGATAATAACAAGTGTTGTTGAAGATGTGGAGAAATTGAACCCTCATACAGGGATGGTGGGGATATAAAATGGTGCATCCAGTTTGGAACACTGTCCAGTTGTTCCACAGAAAGCTAAACATAGAGTTATCATATGAGCCATCAATTCCACTCCTAGATAAATACACGGGAGAAATGAATATATATGTCCACACAAAAACTTTTACATGAATGTCCATAGCAACATGAATAATAACAGCCAATAAGTAGTAACCACCCAAATTTCCATCAACTGATGAATGTATAAATAAAATATGATATATCCATCCAATGGAATATTATTTGGCAATAAAAAGGAACTGAAGTACTTATACCTGTTACAACACAGGATGAACCTTATATACCTCATGCTAAGTGAAAGAAGCCAGTCAAAAAGGCCACCTATTGTAATATTCCATCTCCATGAACTGTCCAGAGTAGGCAACTCTATAGACAAGGAAAATAGATTAGTGGTGGGTGGGGAATGGGAGTGACTGCTGATCAGTATGGGATTTCTTTCTGGGGTAATGAAGATGTCCTAAAATCAATTGTGGTAATGGCTGTACAACCTTGTGACCATACTACAAACCATTGAATTTTAGACTTTCAATGAATTATTTTGCATATGAATTGTATCTAAACAAAGCTGTAATTTAAAAAATAATACAGGACAATTAAATCCAAATAAAACTCTAATTTAGAATTTAGAAAGAAACAAACCTTGCAATCATGTTTTTTCTTATACCATCACAATTTGTGCTGTTCTATATTTACTTTCCTTGGTAGATAGCAACATAAGATTTTTTTTTCTTTTTATTTCTCCACTGTGTCTTAGCAAAATAAAGAAAGGGAAAGTATATGTCCATACTCACCCATATTTTACTATTTCCAATGGTCATTCTTTTCCAGACATCTTGATTTCCAGTGTCAATGTTCTTTACTGTAGTGTAGATGTGATGCAAAAAAGTCTCTGTACCTAGGTTTACATCAAATCTGTTTATTTCACTATTGTTTCTGAAGATTATTTTTGCAAGATAGAGAATTCTCTTTTGACTTTTTTGCATTTTAAAGATGATGTATTATAGTCCAATAGCTCCATTATTATTATATTTTTTGAAGAGAATTCTGCTGATAGGATTAGCATAGTTTCATTACCAGGTTGATTTTAAATTGTCTCTTTATCTTTGGTTTTCAGCATTTTTATTATTCTATGCTTAATTATGATTTATTTGAATTTATCCTTCTTAGCTATTGCCAAGTGAGGATAATCCATTAAAGGGACACAAGATCTGAGTGATATTATTCTGAAAGAAAGGAAATTGTATGTGTCAGAATAAATTGTGTCCCAAATAAAATATGTCTCAAAGGACCTTAGTTCAAGAATATTTACATGGCAAGAGGGTACTGAATCTCTTTTCCTAGCTAGGATGATCTAATATGACTTCAGCAAAAAATCTGTTTGATTTTGTAAGCCCATGAAAATATATGTGTTTGCTAGGGTCCACATAAGCTATTACTTTTCAGAAACTCCTAAGTAATGAAGAAAGATGATGGGAAGTAAAGGAAAAAGAAGCTTGTGGTGACATGATCTGAAAGTCATTCACATATAATTAAACTGTCAGGGAACAATCTCACTTATTTGCAAGAAATGTTTTGTTTTATTAGTATTTTATATTACTTTGGAGCAAATCCATTTCCATTCCCACAGAAAGCTGTACAAATCCATATCTGGTGATGAATTTGAGAAATCCTTGTGAAACCATGGACGGGAATTATTCAGAGATACTGCAGGGCTCGTTGAATTTTGATGTTTAGTTAATGACATCAGTTAACGAGCTTCATTTAGTGCAGGAAAACTGAGTCATACTTGACAACTGCCACTGAAGCAGGTTTCAAACCCAAAGCAGCACAACAGGAATAAATGTATTTATATACCATCAGGAATATCTAACATGCTGTTTCTCAACCATGTCATTCTCACCTTGTGGGTTCCCCATGCTGAAGGAGAAGCTACGCTTTACATCTACTTGTTGCTTCATGTCACATCTACCTTCATGTGTTTAGAGTTTGGGATGAACCTAATTGTAGGAACATTCTGTATGTGAGAGCATAATAAAGAAATTCCTATGGGAAATCACCTTGATAAGGAATGACCACCTATGTCTCAATATGCATAACTGAAGCCTGCATTCTGGTTAGCAGAACCCTGCATACTCCTGACTGGGTGGGAAATTCCACCCGCCTATTATGCAGCCCGCTCGCTTTTGTAAACCGTGACTGCCTGCTTGCTTAAGAATGTGCCCACGTAATATCCCTATATAAACTCATAAAATCAAGTCCCAGGGCCCAGAATCATGAGACTGATTTCCTTCTCTGGGCCCGCATGTAATAAAATTGTGTTCCTCCACTCCTCCGAGTGTGGTTTGGATTTTTTGGGATCGGATTTCTGCAACATTCTGGCTCCCTAACTGGGAAACCCAACCATGCTGGCCCTTTGAGCCTCTGGTTTGTGGCGGACAGGCGCAGCCAGTGGTGCCCGCTGATCAAACGAGGTTGGCGCCTCCTGTCCCTTTGACAGGACCTCCTTCCGAGGTGAGCTCCACTGACCATGTCGCAGCAGCCCGACCCGACTCAAGGAGGAGATGAACCAAACACCATCAGGAAGCCGGCAACAAGGTGATGTCCCCGGTTGATCCATATCCAGGCCCGTCTTCAGACAGAAGAGGGGACTGATCAC
This sequence comes from Chaetophractus vellerosus, assembly GCA_004027955.1. Taxonomy (NCBI): domain Eukaryota; kingdom Metazoa; phylum Chordata; class Mammalia; order Cingulata; family Chlamyphoridae; genus Chaetophractus; species Chaetophractus vellerosus. Next base: position 20,354 of record PVKH010000715.1, read on the forward strand.
CCCTTAGTTCCTGGTTGTCGGGAACACAGTTCAGGCCCTCCCAAAGGGGGGAGGCAATTTATAACCTCTAAGTGAAAGAGAGTGTGAGTGGGGACGGTAGGGGCTTGCGCCTGCCGATCCAGTCTGTGTTTCCATGGCCAAAAGCTACAGGATCAGCATGGGCCCCCAACTGAGTCCGTGGCCACATCATATTGTGTGTTGGCTAACCTGTAAATTGTTCAGGTGCCTTAGCTAAGATGGGCTGAAGCTCTCGTGAGAGATGCAGATAGGCAGGCACCTGAGTGGCCTTTCAAGGCACCCCTTCCTTTGTTTGTCTTGTGACACCATACACAGGGCAGGATGGGGTCATCACAATGCGAGCCCTTTTAACAACCAAGCAGCTTTGCCATTGCCTTCTACCGCCACTTCCCCTTGGCGGCAGGCCTGGCAATGACTCAGCTGGGGGATTGCCCTCCATGGGTCCATGCCCTTGCAGACCTGCCTTAAGCGGCGGCAAGCAAAGCCAAGATGGATGCCGTGGGAGACCTTCACCAGGGAGTCACAGGCCAAGACTCCTCACTCTTTACCACATTGTACCTGCCCAATACTGAATTTCTCATTACAGGTTTGTGTTAAAATGCTTTAGAATGTTTTAAAAAACTGGTACTGAAAATGTATTGGCTAGTGAAAAATTTGCCGCCTCAGGGCCACAAGGCTTGTTAACTAGAACAATTGATCTCTGATCACTTAAGGGATTTTTGATGAGGTGCTTAACTGGAAAACTACCAAATGGTAAAGTCTTAAGAGTAAACTGTTTTTAAGGCCTCTGTAAGAATAAGAAGGAGCACGGTTTGGCTTGGGAGCTTCAGGCGGGAACACTGAGATGTTTCCCCAGTCCATGGTGCCCTGGCATTGCCTGGCATTGCTGGTGACAGGGTCTCTGATTCCTGGGGTGGCAGGAACCAGAGACATAACTCTGAATGTCTCTCAGGACGTAAGTCCTGGGTGCTTCGATTCAGAAAGCAACCAAACATCTGCTGAGATTTTATTATCTCAGTCACCTTAGTTTGGGGCAACAGTTCTTCCACCAATCAGCTTGGGTGCTTTAGTCTGAATTTCAGGGTTTCAGGCATCTCCCAAGACCTAGGTTGACCACAGGGATGCCTGTGAGTCCCGAGCTCTGGATTTCAGGATGCTGGATCCAAAGCATCAGCTCCAGATTTAGAGCAGTGAAAGTTTTAGTCAGACTTGGACTCTGGGAAACCAGATCAGTTGACTAAAACATGCTTCTTCATTCTTCATTCTTCCTGGAATAATGGGCATGGTCTCTAGCCCACCAGTAAAATCCCCATAGGAGTGTCTTTGTATGAGTCGGGGAATTCTGCTTACTGCTAGTCTACATAGCTACAGTATAGCTAAGAGCAGCCTCTGTATAAGACCCTGAACTCCAGTTAAACCAATGTAAAGGAGGAGGACAGAGATCTGAGGGCCAGAAACCTCATGTCATGTCTCCTTAAAGAAATGAGGAAATACACCTCAAATTTTCTTTTTTAAAGATTTATTTTTTTATTTATTACATATCCTCCCCCCCCCGTCTGCTTGCTCTTGCTGTGTGTCCATTCTTCTGTGTTTTTCTATGTCTGCCTCCTGTCTCCCCCTGTCTCTGCAGCAATGTGCCGAGTCGGCCCTCCACGGCGGCGGCTCACTCCATTCCTGGGTGGCTCCACTCTGCTTTCACAGGCATCTCCGCTCCATGTTTTGTGGACAGCAGTCCTCCATGTTTTTGTGGGCTGCTGGCTTCCATGCTTCGCAGGCGGCAGCTCCGCTTTTCACGGGTGACTTTGCCATGCCCGTGGGGGCTCCGCCCAGCCTGTGGCGGCTTTCTGCCTTGCCCACGGCGGCTCTGCCCCGCCCGTGGTGGCTTGCCTTTCTCAAGGCCGTCTGCCCGCTCGGAGAGGTCCGCGGGAACCGAACCCGGGGCCTCCCATGTGGTACCCCAGCGCGCTCTTATCCACTGAGCTATCTAGCCAGTACACCTCAAATTTTGACTAACTTCCTGTTAGAAAAAGCCTTCTCAGTTTAAACTCAGTTGTGCCTACAAAAAGTGTGAATGGAAATCTAGATCCAAACTGGTTAGTAAACTTCTGGAAAATAAAACCTCAGTAAAACATAGACTTTACCTAAGGATATTGTCTCTATATGCTAATATGATATCTTTAACCTTTGAGAACAGGCATCTGGGATATCTGTGTTTAATATATTTTCAACAGCGCTGTGAAAGGATATCTCACTTGAGTGGTTCCTTGTTTTCAGACTAATCAGAAACTGGGTTAGAAGTTAAATGATTTTAAAAAGGTGTGAGGCTCTGGAATTGATAACAAATGGATGTAGGTACTCCTCTGAATACTTAAACCTATTTATCTAAGTTGATTTTAAGTGTACTCCTGCTCTATGGCAAAGGATAAATGTGTGACCTGTTTTATAATGGTACTAGTGAATTGTTCTACTCTGGGATTTTTTTAAAATCCATCTTAATAGCAAGCAAACTGTAAAGAAAATTGATAATGAAACTTAAAATGCCAAAGATGGTATGCTATTCTTAAAGGAATAATTGTATTTCTGTTTTTACCCATTTTTCCCACTGAAGTACTATATAGCATTATGTTGTTGTTAGAGAGACTCAAACCATTGTCTCTGGATCTATTCTTGGACCTATGTAGTCTATAGTTAGAGGAGTATAGCACAGACTCTGGAGCCAGACAGAATGGGACCAGTTTTGTCACTACTATCACTTTCCAGCTACACAATGGATATTGCCTCCAGACTGGCACTGTTTCATAGTGCTGAAGGGTGCTATGCAACAGGCCAGTGGAATACTGGAACCAACTTTCCTAGCTTCTCTCTAGGGTCGACGGTGCCGCAGCATACTGTCTGTGAGGGACACACCAAGTGGAGCAATGAACACCAGAGTACTGTAAGTAGAATTTAAACTCAGTTGGCATTGTGGCCAGCTCCCATGGAGAGATAGCATGTAAGGTATTGCAAACCTGGAATTTGAATCTATTAATTACAGCTCAAAAAAACCCATACATTGATTAGTGCATTAATTAATGTTAAGTGCTGTGCCTGTGTCCTATTCTAGATATATGTCTGATTATGGTGATTTCTTTTCTAGTCTGGATCATATGTAGAGGGACATTGAACATGTTAGAGGTCCTTGTGAACTTTGTTTTCTAAGTGGTTGATGAGTGTGCTTGACCCAGGTATCCTCTTAGTCCTTGTTCCAGCACCTGTACCAGTACCTAACATTCCTGAGTATACTACAAGTGAACAAACCAGGACAGCTAGCCTGGAGTTAACCCTCGAAGCTAATGGGTGGCTTGCAAAGACACTAAGTCTACCTGCCAGAAGCAGTGCAAGGGAAGGTCCTTCATGAACTTCACCAAGCCACTCATCTGGGGGAAAATGCCCTAACAGATTAGCTAAATGGGTTTTTTGAAGAACAGGGCCTGGTAAAAACAGCCAAAAGCTACCAGGAGTTGCCCCTGTGTGTAATTAATAACTCAAACAATGGGAGTCTTAACCACCCTCCCCACCTTAAACCCCTTGCACAGATGCAGGGATCATACCCTGGGGAAGGCTAGCAGATAGACTTCATCCACATGCCATCCTCTCAGGGCTAAGCATTTCCCACCAGAAGGGAAATAACAAACATGATGGTTGAGACCCACTTCAACTTAGCCCCTTTGAGATGGTCCATGGGCAACCTTTCCTCACCCAGGACCTGGAAACCAGGGTCTAATAAAACCTGGCAAGAAAACAGGTCTCTCTCTATTATAGTCAAAGTGAAAAGAACTTTACTCTGTAGTTCTGATCACTCACAGCTATTAAATTTAAAGGAATTTCCAGCTTGGTGCACTAATCCTGACTGAATCCAGCTGCCCAGGAAAGTGCCAACTCACCAGAAGCATCTGATGAAATGCATGAGTGCCAGTCATTGGACGGCCTGAGATACCTCTTCAGGAGACAAAGCTAAGTAGTATCTATGTCAAAGCGAACTGTTCTCTCTAACTCTAGCCCAGATACCTATTGTTGGGGGAGGGGCAAACTGAACACTCCTTAGGAAACTTTGTTTCCATTTCCTGTAACTTAACTTAAAAAGTACTGTCTCCCACTAATTTCAGGGAAATGCAGCCTTTGCAGGCACTGGCCTTCTCTACTTTTGTAGTCTAATATCATCCTCTTAGTGGTATTCTCAAAGTTCTAATCAAGTTTATTTCTTCCAGAAACATCTTATTAGCCACTTGGAAACTTCATCCAGCTTTGCCCAGGATTCCAGATCCATCTTCCTCCAACCAAGATAGAATAGGCAGAGGATTTTACACCTTATCAGGCAGTGCCTATTGCCCCTAACCAGCAGGAAGTAGTTACAGAAGAGTGATCATCTCCTTTCAGCACCCCTTTAAGAATAAAGGTATGAACTCTCTGAGGGGGGGAATGAAGCAGGCTTCATATAGGGAATAGATAGATAGATTTGGAACCTGGCAGAAAAGTCCATGTGGGCACTGATAACCCAAGATGGCTGTTAGAAGATCCTGAGAGATTTCTACTGTGCAGGATGAGATTCCCAAGAGATTTCTCTGGGTAGTCTCCCCGGACTTTATCCAGAACCAAATAGACTCCCTAGCGGAGGTAGTCCTACAGAACCGGCGGGGACTGGATTTGCTCACTGACAGCCAAGGGGAGGTATGTCAGGTTTGGACTGAAGCTGGAGCTGAGACCTCGGACAATAGACCTCTTGGTTCATGCCCTTAGCTGAGTCTTTATTGATACTGGTCCTGGTGGTCACTCTTGGTCCGTGCCTGGTAAGCACCCTAGACAGATTTATTGAAACAACAGTGTTCAGGGTAACTACCACTAAAATGCTTGCCCTAAGGGGATATAGACCGCTGGAGAGTGATGCCCCATAGTGATAAAGGGGCATCAAAGGGGCAGGGATGATAAGGAATGCCCAACTATGTCTCAATAAGCGTAACTGAAGCTTGCATTCTGGTTAGCGGAACCCCTCCCTGACCGCCTGCATACTCCTGACCAGGTGGGAAATTCCACCTGCCTATTATGCAGCCTGCTTGGTTTTGTAAAACCTGACTGCCTGCTTGATTAAGAATGTGCCCACGTAAAGTCCCTATATAAACTCATGAAAATCAAGGCCCGGAGCCCAGAATCTTGAGACTGATTTCCTTCTCTGGGCCCGCACATAATAAAATTGTGTTCCTCCGCTCCTCCGAGTGCTGTTTGGGTTTTTCAGGATCAGATTTCTGCAACAACCTCATATTCACCTAAGATGAAAAAAAAATAAATTTAGTTTTCCTTTTTTTTTGGCACAACAAAGTGTGAAAAGCCACTCAATACTGAGTATGAAGACATGTGAATAAAACCTTCACAAGAAAAGCTAGGTTACTCCTCCAGAATGTTCCTAGGATTCTTATTTGTAATACAAGGAAATTTTGCAGAGTATGGATATCTTCCTAATGTTAACTGTCGAGATGGTTTCACAGATTCAGATCAAAACTTATAAAATTGGGGCCGGCTCGATAGCCCAGTGGATAGGGCGCTGGCATACCACATGGGAGGCCCCGGGTTCGATGCCCGGGGACCTCTCCTAGCAGGCAGACCGCCTTGAGAATGGCAAGCCACCATGGGCGGGCCGGAGCCACCGTGGGCAGGGCAAGAAGCTGCCACGGACAGGGCAAGAACCGCCACGGGCAGGGCAGGTCGCCCGCGGATGGAGAACAGCCAGCCACCCGCGAACTGAAAGCAGGCCCGTGAACGGAAGCAGAGACCGCCCACAAGCGGGGAAAGCCGCGCCTGCGCAGTGACCACTCTCAGCGCGTCACCGCAGCGGGGGGAAGGGGAGATATGTAATAAAATAAATAAATCTTAAAAAAAAAAAAAAAAAAAAAACTTATAAAATTGTTTATTTTAAAACAGTGTAGCGTATTATATATCAATGATATGTAAAAAAGCTGATTAAAGTCATTTATACCAATTTAACAATTCAACAATATTAGCAGTATGTAAAATGAAATATCTCTTCTAACAAAAATTAGAATATATAATTAGTTTTTAGTGAACTTCTAATAAATTTTCAAAACAGTTTTCTGAGTTAAATGTTAAAAGGAAATTTTTAAATCACTTCCTTTGTTTAAAATATAAAGTATTATATTATTTTAAAAGTCAACCGCTTTCTTTTTTAACCTAGTCTTCTCATTTTCAAATTATTTTAAATGAAACCTCTGATGAGTTTTAGAAACTGTCCTTAAATTCCATGTGTGAATAGAATATATATCAATGTTCCACATTCTTAATTTACTGGAGGAATTCTTTTACAAAACTTTTTGCACGCTGGGTTTAGTAGATTTTAACATCTCTTTGCACAATTCCCTTCACTGCCACTACCACCACCAACAACAACAAACTTCCCATCTAGTCTTAAATGTCCCAGTTAAAAGCACCCTTGTTCTCCAATTCACATATAATGAGCATTAGTTAGTTGAATGGATACATGTACTTTTAATTCAAGGTTAATATATATAAAAATACAAATTATCAAAAAAAGTTAAAGAAAAATAGTCCTCTGTTGAGGTAATGTGTTGAGCTGAGAAAAAAATCAACTAACCTTGTCAAAGGCACTATAAAAAGGAATGAAAAAAAAAAGGAATGATGATATTTACCCATTTTTGGAAAAGTTTAAGAATAATTGCAAATTTTTTTCATATTTTCCACACAACTATATATCTACATACATATTTCTAGATGACATTTATCAGAAATTACTAGCTCAGTCATGGTGATTTTTTTTTGGTTATCACAGTTTTTTTTTCATGAATTATTTTATTTAAATTCTCTTCACTTTGAATGTGAAAGGCAAAGGGAAGGAGAGTACAGGAAGTGAATAGAGAGCTGAAATCAGCCTTCCCTTGATCTTAGACCAAGGAAGTCTACTGGATAGAATAACTTTTATTCTCTTCTTAGTGTTTATATTGTTCTGCATGATTTAATCTCAGAAATATTTCTAAAATATCTGCCATTATGTGACTCCAAAATGACCTCCTCAAATACCTTTGAATCTTCATTATAGCATTTCCTAACCTCAAATTACTAATATAAGTGGAAAAATTAAGTTAGATTCAATAATATATTTATCAATGTGATTGGAAAAATAATGTGTAATTATTCATTAAATTAGAATGTTTTCTTTTCTCCAAAAGAGAATTTGTGATTTTCCAGAAATAAAATGTGGAAATTTATATGATGAAAACAAATATATACCAGCCTTCCCCATGGCTGTGTGAATCAATTTCTACTACACAATATGCATTAATAGCTTTGTGTCTCTTCCACAATCCATGTGAACTTGTGCTGAGGAAGAGTGGCTCCATCACCCAAGTGTCGCATGAGTAAAACGCAAATGCGCTGATCATTTATCCGGATGAATCATCTAGTTAGTGGAAAGGGATGCACCAGAAAGAATTAGAGAATCCTATCAAAATCATTGGGTAGCAAGTGCATGAACTAGCAATGGTGATATCTGTCATTCTACCTTTATAGGGAGCTGTTTAGGAAAAGCACATCAGAAATACAGTCACAAAATTTGTAAATATCTAAATATTTTAATAATTACGAATTATTTCAATTCATACACTTATGGCAATTGTATGAGTACAGTTTTTTTCTGAAAAGAGTTTATTTTTATGCATAATTACTGATTTGAAATATGCTGGTTTTTAATATTCAAGGAGCAATTTTTTACCATTTGCCCTGTTGTGTTTTCTACTAATCGCATCTTTGTTCCTTAATAGCATGTCTATCTTAACCTTTAAATGAGTTTAGAGAACAGGAAGAGAGGTGAAGAACAGAAATAGAATCCTGAAATAGAAATGCTGAGGTAGGAAGACCAGGGAGATAAAAATCATTCTCTTCTTCCTCTGGAAAGCAATTTAGTAGGATGAATTGAGAAATAAAAATATTAACTTCCTTGAAGATCAAAAGAAACTTGCGGGGGCCGGCTGTAGCCCAGTGGATAGGGCGCTGGTATGCCACATGGGAGGCCCCGGGTTCGGTTCCCGGGGACCTCTCCAAGGGTGCAGACGGCCTGAGAAGTCAAGCTGCCATGAGGGGGGGGGAGGGGGCAAAAAGCTGCCACAGGCAGAGCAAAGCTGCCACGGGCAGGGTGAGCTGCCTCGGAACGGAGCAAAGCCACCCACGAACGGAGCAAAAGCCACCCGGGAATGGAAGCAGAGCCGCCCACAAGCAGGGCAAGCCACCTGCGCAGTGAAGCTGACTCAGCGCGTTGCTGCAGCGGGGGGAAACAAAGCAGACATAGAAAAACACAAAAAATGAACACACAGCAAGAGCAAGCAGAAAGGGGAGGGATATGTAACAAAAAAAAAAGAAACTTGCAAGTGCATGTATATACACACACACACACACACACATGCACACAGACAGCACAGATATGCACACACACATATACACACAGTAGAGATTAATGACATTACATATTAATTTTTTTTCTTTTCTAACATACTGATTCTTAAGAAACTATTTTTTACACTTCATTTCTGTACTTAAGATTACTAAAAGGTAATTATCTTCCATTCCAAGTTTTATATTAGTCATATTTTGGGTTGTAAGGACAGTGTTTTTTACCTTCTCTGGAAAATAGTCATTCTGCTTCTTTGGGACAAATGTACCAGAAAAGTGACAGCATGACATTGTCTGTGACATGGACTTCAACCTCCCAAATAATCATTATATGTTCAGAGAGTGGCTTGTCCACCTTCCCAGACGCAGCTGTATCTGTAAGTAAATTACTGTTCCCACAGATCTCAGTACGTTTCCTTATTTATAAAGAAATAACACTATTCAATGTGTGCATTATTTCTTTTCTTGCTAGTGTGATTTATTTGTCTGTGGTTCCAATTGTGTCTATATATTCAAATCTCTGGATAATCTCTTTTAAAATCAATTTTTCTACTTATATAAATTAAATATAGTCAAAATAGAAAACAAGAGCCAAAGACACACTGAGAAATTTGAAAGATAATTTTATGTTCAATTAACACTTATTTAAGGTTTGCAGTGAAATTATTCCAAATAATTTGACACTAAATAGGGACACATTAAAGTTTACATAAAGTGATAGTAGAAATGTGGAATCTGTATTATGATATGGCTAACTACACACATTTATGACCCTTAACTTTGTTGGCAAATGTTAAATTCATATAATGCAATGACTTTCACAAAAATATATTGATAATATCCAAAATTGTAAGAACACATTGTTTCTTGAAACTGTTTCTCTTTAATATTTAGAATATATTAATCTCTTCCTTTGGATACAATATTGAAAATAGGGATATGCTGAAGCTGAACTGTAGTGGCATTTCCCACTCATTTATATGGATACAAAACTGTTATGAACTTGAATAAGGAATTTGGGACTGTAGTAAGTAAGGTCCCTAAAACACAAAGACCAAGAGTACAACAGTGATAAAAACCAGTTATCATCGATTCTTACAATAAATTTTTATTGCATGCCTATTTGAGAGCAGTGTTTCTATATTCTCAGATTTAACGTCAACTGGGAGCATAAAAATAAAAATCAATATAATGGTAAAGATAAAAGAAACATAAGGATTATGAATGATGCACATGAGGGTGGATAAATCATGTGAGAAAGAAACTAACTTTTGAGCATATTTCAAGAAAGTGCTTTTGGTGGTCCTCTGCAGTTGTTGATTTTAAGTTGAGGACTGAAAGGAAGGAGCCAGATACATGAAACGGTGTGAGGCATGAAAGGACACCTATGGCTGAAAACAAAACCAAACAAAAGGGAAGGCTAGCGTGGCTCATGATGAGGGCAGGGTACGGAATTAACTATGCCTCTTGTTGTTTTGCTTTTGTTTTTAGAAGGTACCAGGGATCGAACCCAGGATCTCTACATGGAAACTTCTCTGCATCAATTATGACATGAATAAGATTTTTATTTTTAAGACTTTAATAAAATAAATAAATCTTAAAAAAAAAAAAACTTATAAAATTGTTTTTTATAAGTTGCCTTTCATGCATGGAATAAATACCACTTGCCCATAACATATTACTCTCTTATACAATATTGGGTTGGATTTCCTGATATATTGTTGAGGATGTTTTCTTCTATGTTCATGACAAGTACTGGTCTGTAGTTTTCTTTCCTTTTCATTTATTTATTTCATTTTGACAGTAGAGTAATTGTGGCCTCATCGACTGAGTTAAGATGTTCCTCAGTGTGTGTGTGTCTGATAAGGTTTTAATTTATTCCCTTTTCTAATCAATACATTCCTATTTCTAAATATGGCTTGTATTTTTTGTTGATGTCTTGTCATCTGATTGTTTTGCTGTGCTAACTCGGAAGTTCAGTTTCTCACTTTTGAATAGGGTTTTATCGTAGATTGGCTATGTGTTCAGTTCCTTTTCCACACTTGGTAAAACTTATACTGGACATTTAAACTAAACACGTGTTTAATTGTTCAGATTTTTCAGGTCTTCTGCACGTGAAAGAAAAAGTGATACAGCTTTGAAGATTGACCTTTGGCTTGCAACTGTTTCACGTCAAGGAGAAACCATCCTTTCCTCTGTTCTTTGTCCAGAAATCCTGATCCATTCTGTTTGTTTTTGTGTAGAATTTTCTCCCCAGCTTCTATAATTTTTAAAATTCTCTCCCACACTCAGTGCCCTCTTATTCATTACATTTTTCATTTCTTCATCATGTCCTACTTTATAGCAGTTTAGTTTCCCAGTCCCTTTTTACTCCATGAGGATTTTCTTCCCCCAGGTAGTTCCCCATTAGGGTTTCTTGTCGAGGAGAGGAAGATGGGTCACTCCAGTAAGGTCTGTTTTTCATTTAGGTAATGCAGCACCCAGAGACTGGGTTGAGTTTGTGTAAATCTTGCTAACATTTCTGCCATGGTCTCTTCTTCATCCTTGGGTCACTTTTGTGTTTTGGCACTCTTAAGCTGCTTGTATTCCTCCCTGGACTCTGAGGACTTGGGTCTCTATGCCCAGATACGTGTGCCGTTCCTGCTTACTTTTTTTAGTGTCTCTATGGGCTGTAACCACAACAGGAGGGACTGCCCATGTTATCTTTCTGTGACTCTCTGACTGCATTGGACCCAGTGAGGGCTGAATTCCAGACTGGAAGGACTGGGATGTAAATATTCTGCCTATTTTTGGTGTTTTGTCTTTTGTATTTTTTCCCTTTGATTCAGCACCTGTTGTGCCGTTCTACTCTTCTATCATCCTTCAGAAGTCCAAGAAAGTACAGTTTGTCCTTTTAGATATTTCTGAGGGAAGAATTTGCCAGGGGATGTCTTATGTCACCATATAGATGACATTCCCAATTACAGTTGTTTTAAATCACCCAATTTATGATACTATGTTACAGGATCCCTAGGAAACTAAGACAGTTCTCTATAATATTTTAAAACATAAATAATGTAGGTTTGCTCTTTGACCTATGATAATTCGATATGCTAAGTGGGAAAATTAAAAAACATGTGAGTCCATGCAGGCGGCTAATTTAAAATAGTGTTGTGTAGCTGGTGGGCTAAAGGAGGTTGCAATTTTAATCCATGATGTCTTAGGAGACAGAATATTGGTAGTAACAATTCCCTATATCATGTTTTTTGTAACCTTTGAAAAAGATGGATAGCTCTTGGGAACTTAAAGGAGAGGTTGATGCCTGAACAATGAAATTTTACCCATAACCTTGGTGGTTCTGGAGACTGTGTATAGAGAACAAATGGTTCAACAAGAAAAAAATGACTGGTATTCAGGACTTGATCCAATTAATACTTTCTTTTCAATTTCAATCATGGGAAAGCACTAACCACAATGCTCTCATGTAGGACAGGTCCTATGACACATTTACCATGTTGCCATTTGGACCATAGACATGAACTTGGTACAGGTTTCAAACGTAATCATCAACTATATTTATAATATGATGATAACATCAAAATTTAAAGAGCAAGCCAAAACCTGATTTACATATGGTCAAAATATATATGGCAAGCAGAAGATGAGTGATAAATCCAGCTAAGATCAGAGGTTGTATGCCAACATTAACATCTTTGAACATTGCCTCACCAGGAGCCACTTGAGGTATTTCACAGGCAAATACATAAACTACTGTAATTTCCCAACCCTAAGGTTGAGCTAATTATACAAATGAAGAACATATAATTCACATTTGTGTATATTCCTAGTTACCATCCATGAAATTATCTGAAGGAATTCCACATTTGAAAGGGAACCTGAACAGAATCATTCAGTGTTTTCCACATTAAAATACTGAATAAAACTACTCATCTGTAAAAATTTATCAAACAAACATTAACTCATAAGTTTCTGAGAATTTCTAGGAAAACTATAAGAGTGATGGTGTGGGTTGGTGAGTTCCTATTTACTTCAAGAAGGAACTACAAAAAACAGAATGTCACGTCACAGCTTACCAGTTATTCAGGAGAGCTGGGACTGTATGCTATGTTGTTAAGGGAATTGATTACAGTCTGTCATCTTTAAATCAACTGAAAAATTCTATGCTTTCATGGTTGAAAAAGCCATAAAGTGTATTTCAAACAGAGATTCAAGTATTCAAGTCTTGGTATGCAAATCTATTTGCATCCTTACTATTGATTATGAGAGTTCTGATGTTAGTGTCACCTTTTTGTAAATGTATTTATTTTTCAAATTTCTGAGTGGTATAGCTAGAATTGATATAATGAACAGTTATCTACAGCCTTTTGCAAATTGATTAGGGTTCTCAGTGTGACAACAGCCTGTCCTTGAGATTCTGCTCTTTTTATCGATTTTTACCTTGATTTTTACCTGAACAGCCAAAATTAGGCAATTTCTTCTGAATCCAATGAACTAACTCTCCCATTTGGACATATTATGTTCTGATTTAATTGATAACTTTGACATCTTAGGAACAATCTCAACACAATTGTGACTTCGAACAGTGGACATCTTGACAAATTTCTCAGAGTCATTCCCCACTCTATCCAAAATAAGACCTTAGAATGATTATAACAAGTGCAGAATTAATGGCTAGTTAGAAAAATATAACATGATACCCAAGAGAAAAGGGCCTAAAAATAATACTTAGTTTGTCAGTAGACCTTCCATCAACAAAATAAGATGCCAGTAGATGGAGTCGTCAAATCTTCAAAGGACTGAAGGAAAACAGCTGTCAGACCTTTACAGGGAATCCACCACTCAACAATGAGGATGAAATATTTTCCAATGAGGAAAGAGAGGCTACCTGATTCAGAAACTTAAGGAAAGAACTAATAATGAATGTTCTTCAAATTCAACTGTAAATTGAAAATACATTGTGGGACAAGGGAAAAATAATGAGAAGAGAAATTCAACCTAAGCAATAAAAGAAAAAATCTCCATCACGGGAATAATTACAAATTTGGTCAAAGATGAATATACATGGGTGTTCACTGCAGGTATAGTGAACACCAGGAATTTAGCAGTAGAAAATATTTATCATATTAGCAAAAATTTGGAAATAACAAACATAGGCAACAGAACAGAAAGAGTTAAGTAATGTATGTTGTATCTGTAAGATGGAATATTTTATATTATGCAATTAATGAAAAAATTTCTCAAATAAACAAAGAAAATATTTATTTTTAGAAAAACCTTCTTAATTTAAGAGGGCCCACTTCTGTCAGTATAGAGAAGTGGGGCTCCTTTAATAAATGGTTTACATTTTTTGGGGTAGGGGGAGTGGTTGGCAAGTCTATTTTTTTGTTTGTGCAGGAAATTAATACCTTCCTCTTATTCTCATTTATCTTCATCACCAAGTCTCAAACTGTGTCACCTGATTCTGTTCACTCTGTATCAGGTAGGGTATAATCAGGAGACTGAAACCACCCAGTAATAGGAAAAGAGAAATTTTTACAAAATTTTTTATCAACAGAGGATTAGTTATAGGCTTTTGGAAAGTAAGAATTAAAGAGAATTCTAAAGAATACAACACAAACCAATATATGGAGCCCTACTACCGCTAGGGCTGAGAAAGCCAGTTCAAGGAAGAGCTTCTGTGTAGTGAATTAAAACAATGAAGGACTTTTGCACACCACAGTGATGTCTTATCATATCTAAAGTCAGTAGCAAGATAAGAAGTTTTGCATTGTCTTAATGCCTCTGCATCTTAGACCCTCTGTTAGTTCCTTCAGGGACCACCTGTGACAAGGATAAGTATCATATCTTTAAATAATCTCTGAATATTACAGCCATATGATTGCAAAACTAGTATCCTCTGACTACCACAGAGAGGGAAAATAAAAATTAGTGAAATGAATGCTTATTTTTTTAATGTAAGTTGATTTGATGGGGCCGGCTCGATAGCCCAGTGGATAGGGTGCCGGCATACCACATGGGAGACCCCGGGTTCAATTCCTGGGGACCTCTCCTAGCGGGCAGACCGCCTTGAGAATGGCAGGACGCCATGGGCGGGCCAGAGCCGCCGTGGGCAGGGCAAAAAGCTGCCACAGACAGGGCAAAAGCCGCCACGGGCAGGGCAGGTCGCCCGCGAATGGAGCGCAGCCAGCCACCCGCGAACCGAAAGCCAGCCGTGAATGGAAGCAGAAGC
>PVKH010000716.1:0-35041 GCA_004027955.1 Chaetophractus vellerosus
GCAAAGGCAAAAAGCCGCCACGGGCAGGGCTGAGCCCCCACGGGCATGGCAAGGTCACCCGTGAAAAGCGGAGCTGCTGCCCGCGAAAGCGGAAGCCGGCAGCCCGCAAAAACATGGAGGACTGCTGCCCGCAAAACATGGAGCGGAGCCCCCGTGGAAACGGAATGGAGCCACCCTGGAACGGAACGAGCCACCGCCGCGGAGGGCCGACTCGGCGCGTCGCCGCGGGGATGGGGGGAGACAAGAAGCAGACATAGAAAAACACAGAAGAATGGACACACAGCAAGAGCAAGCAGAAAGGGGGGGGGGGATATGTAATAAATAATAAATAAATCTTTAAAAAAAAATAAAAAATAAAAAAAATAAAGAGGACAACTACTGTATGACTGCATTACTGCTATGAACTATATTTATTGTGTAACATATTATGTGATTCCATTTATATAAAATGCAAATATAAATCAATTTATAAAGATGAAATTTGTTAGTGGTTATGTAGGGATAGGGAAGGAGTGCTGTGTGGTGTGGAGTTTTCTTTTTGGAGTAATGAAATAATTCCAAAATTTTTTGTGATGATGAATGCACAACACTGTGATTATACTAAAGTCCACTGACTATACACTTTATATAGATCATATGTTATGAAAATATATCTCAGTAAAACTGCTTAATAAATAATTAAATAAACAATTGTGCAGGAACAACCAGCAATAGCAGCTGTGTACAGTAGGGGAAACAGGGAAATTGAGTGGTGAGGAATTTTCTTGTTTGCCTGATTTTGGTTTAAAATTATTATTATTGAAATAATGAAAATGCTCTAATAATGATTGAAGAGATGAATGCACAAATATGTGATTATACCAAATACTATTGATTGTATACTTTGGAAGAACTGTATGTTTTATTGATATGTATCAATAAAATTGGTTTGTTAAATATATATATATATAGTTATCCCTTGATTCTTCTCTCACCTCTTACATTGTTCATTCTTAATGTCCTCCTCATTAACTTCCATCCTCATATTTGTTCATCAAATGCTCCCCAGAGATCTTCCATAGCTGTTTTCCCCTCTATTTATGTACTTTCTTCTTGAGAAATTTCATCTGCTCCCATAGCTTCAAGTGTCTTATGGAAGGAGGTTAATTCACATCTATTCTAATAAGCTCTTTAAAAAGCTTTTGGCTTAATTTCATGTAATGCCCACACAATCTTACCATCAATGTTCTACCATTAAGGATATGTTTATGTCTCATGACAAGGGAAAAATCAGAGCTAAAAAACAAAGTCAAATGAGTCTGATCTCAAAACCTTTTAGGCACATCACAATACCTTTAATATAGTGCATTGTCCTTATTTCTACATCCCCTTTTTACTTTAAAGTGCATGGAAATGGGAGAACCTTAACTCCAAATGAGAAGTTTGTCAGATGGGAAAAGTGAGAGTTTTTGGAGGAAAAGTATTTACAGGTGTTGTGGCACTGTGATATATTTAAAAGGTTTAGAAATCAAGAGATGGTTACATGTGAGGAAGTAGCCCTCTAAAATGGCCTTCTTTGACTGCTATTAGAGACATTTACATCCAGGACTCCTAAAGATGACACACAGTGTTAAATATATTGAGGATTCTGGAGAGTTGTTTCACATTCCATAGTCATTCCGGAAAAAAAATTTGCCATTTGTCCATTGTCACATACTAATATGACAGAAATAAGTTTGGGTCTCAAGTTTTTTATAGAAATTCTAAGTGACATTAACCATATAATGTCGAAACAAGAATCAAAAGGACTGAAGATAACCTATGCTTGAGTCAAGAGAGGAAAATGTCAAATTAGAAAACTGGGCAATTTTAGTAGTAAGTTTTATTTGATGCCCTTTGTTGAATACTTTATTTTGGTGAAATGGTTGATGAACTTTCTTGAACAAAAAGTACATGAGACGGAAGCAGATGTCACTCAAGTGGTTGGAATCCCATACACCATATGGGAAGCCCTAGCTTCAGTTCCTGGGGTCTCCTGGTGAGGGCAAGCTGTCCCGTACCCCCACCGAGCTGGCACAGCAAGATGATGCAACAAAGGGAGACAAGCAGACACAGAGGAAATGTGCAGGGAATGGACACAGAGTGTAGACAGTGAGCACAAGAGGCAAGGGGGGCGGGGAGGATAAATATATATTTTTTATATCCACTGCTAAAAAAAAAAAAAAAGAAAAAAGGTAGGTGAGAGTGTCTAACAAAGAAAAGATGCGGATGGGTTGAAAAAAAAAAGTAGCCCCTCACCGTTTTGTGGACAATGACTGTGGTTAATAGTATAAAAATAAGAATGTTCTTTCATGAACTATAACAAATATGTCACTATTATAAGGTGTTAATAATAGGGTGGTATATGGAAAATAATACACGTAATACAAACTATGGACTATAGTTAACAGTAATATTGTAACATTCTTTCATCAATTGTAACAAAGGTACTACACCAATGCTAAGTGTCAACAAAGAAGGGTATATGGGAATGTTGCATTTTTTTTACATGACTTATATGTAAACCTACAATTTCTTTAATAAAAAAAAAAACCTGAAGTACTATACTTTTGTAAACAGTTCATTCTATTTATAATCTGACTTTGAAAATATCGTAAATTTTATAAAGTAAACTACAGATAAGAGTTGGGATATATATTTGTTCACCTGTTCCTATTGTATGTCTCCCATTATATTCAATGCAGATCATGAGATTTGGGGAAATTCCTCTCCCCCGACCCAAGGAAAATGGCAGAATATTAGACACACGTATCCATGAAAAAGAAAGGCTTTTCATTTTAACTAAAATAAGTAAGCTTAGTTGAGGTTATTCAAATACTCATCATATGCTTCTGGCAAGAAGAGGTAGTTAAGTGTAATGGAAAGCACAGTGAAAAGCAAAAAAATTGGGCTCTAATCATATTATTTGCCTCCAGTTATTCAGTGTTCAAATCAAATCTCTTTGGACCTCAGTTCCCTTTTTTATAAAGAAGGGTTTGAGCTAAATAATTATGTTTTCTGATACCTCAAAATCCCAGTATATCTCACTGCTGAACTACCATGCTAAAATGCTAAAAATATGTTAATTTTCTTATCAAGTGAAGAAGAAAAGGTGCAAGATTATTTTGGTCCTTACAGAAGCCAAGGCTTCACACATCTGACAACACTTTAATCAGGACACCAAAGCAAAAGCAGAACTGTTTCCATTTTTAGTTTCACAACTCATTTGCTAGTGTTGCAAAGGAACAGAGTGTTATATAATAACCATTTGATGTTTATTTTAGGTGTGCATTATTCTATATGTGGAAGCTCCTTGGTGCAAAAACTCAGCTGTTCTTTTTACTACCACCTGGTTGGTGGTTGCCCCAGTGCAAGCATCCTTTAATCTGGTTTGAAGTCAAAACGATTGTTTCAAAGATGTTATGAAGCATAACATCAAAAGACAAGTTTGAAGTTATTTTTATACCTATATACCTAACAAAATTAGAAACCGCATCAAAGCATGTAAAATTCAGCGCAAAGAGTGAGAAGGATCATTTTTTTCTCCTTTCAATTTACTGTGATATAAGGATATATAGTAGCCAATTATTGGGCCAGTTGCCTTAGAGAGCAAAGAGAAGGTGTGTTCTGGATGGCCATCTATGAAATTTTCAACACCTCTTTCCCTTACCAATCTTCATTACTAATCTTCTTTTTTTAAAATATTGTTTCTTTGTTTTCCTTCCCCCCTGAGATGGCTCCCTCATCTGTAACTCGTTGTCTGCTCACTGTGTTTGCTCATTGTGTCTGCTCATTGTCTCTGCTCATTGCGTCCACTTGTCTTCCTTAGGAGGCACTGGGAAACAAACCCTGGACCTGCTGTGTGGGAGGCAGGCACCCATCCACTTGAGCCACATCTACTCCCTGCTCGTTGCATCTGCTTGTTGCATCTGCTTGTTGGTCAGCTCATACATCAGCTTGTCTTCTTTAGGAGGCACTGGGAACCAAACCCAGACCTACCATGTGGGAGGCAGGTGCCCAACTGCTCGAGCCACATCCACTCCCGAACCTTCTGAATGGTATCACATCTCCCAAGTTAGACTCCATGAAACATATTCTCAGCTGTTCTCTCACTAATCCTCCTTAACAGTTGAATAACAGCATCCATAAGAATGCTGTCTTCCCTTGGGATTTGCATCACAGACTTCTGAAAGGTGAAAGAGAAATTCAAGGCCAGGGGCATTGGCTTTTAATTTCTGATATTTACAAAACTGTGGAAAAAAAATAAAATCCCCTCTGTGTATACTATTCTGGAGAAGGTTTAAAGGTAATATCTTGCTAAAAATAATGCAACATAATGGCAGCATATTGAGTGACTTAGCACAATATGTATGCAGAGAGTGATGGAAAGTAAGATTTCTTTCCTTCTCCAAGCTCTTAAAACTATGCAACTTTGTCTTAAAGTGCTATGTTTGTTTTGTTTGTTGGTTGATTTGTTGATTTGATTTTTAGGTAAGATACATATACTAAACAGAAAAACAAAATCAAGTGGAATGCTAGAAAAAGTTTTAAATGGGGAAAATGGATACATGGAGTAAAACCTTTTGATTCCAAGTAAGTGGATATATTGCTTTTTGGTTACTAAATTGTAATCCCAGAAAAGTAAATGGTCAACATTTTGTTATTCATATTCTATTTTAAATCAATTACAGTGTAGGTTTCCATGGCCTATGGCTTTTGCTGGAAAAAATTAAAAGAAATGATAACAAATTAAGGACTATTAAAACTTTAATAACATTTCTGTTGGATATTAGAAAATTGTTATGTTGATGGTTATCAATCATAGACAATTGGAAATTATTTGGAAATTACAAGTCATCTCACAAAAGTAAAAAAATTAATAATAATACATTTCATGAGAAGTTTACTTACTATTTATGAATCATAATTTTCTTAAAATAGAGTTCTCAAGTAAGCCAAGTTCCTGGGACCTCTGGAATAATGTAAATCAAACAAAGATTAATCTTATTTAAGAATTCATAGACTCAGTAATCCCCATGGGAACAGTGATGGTGAAGTTCTAAATCTGATCTCATTTAATAATTTTTAAAAAAAATTTAATAATCTCCTTATTGAAACATCTTCTCCAATAGCATGAGATTCAAACCTTTCCCTTTACAAATAACTGCACCTTGCCAAATTTACCATCAGTATCACCATGAAGAAAAGGAAATAATATTTTGGCATTTCGTGTGTTGGGATTCTCACCCAACTATTTATCATCTTATAACTGCATAAAATGTGTGAACTATGTCATTTCAAAGGACGTATAAATATTCCAATGGAATTAGATCTCCCAACTTCTTTGTCATTGTGCATTCTCCCATTATATGGCAGTTTCATACAATACTGTTTTACATAATACTATACAGAAAAGAAAAGAACCTCATATTCATATATCTGAGTTATCAAGTAAGTTATAATAAATATCTCTAGAGAACTTACATTCTCATAAAGAGAAAATGGGCCTATAAGAAGTCTTTTAAACATTAAAATGTGATTCACCATGGTTGTAGTGTGTTAGTAAAGAAAGGAAAGAAAAAATCAAGGAAAATGTAAGCATAACTTGCCTTCAGTGTGGTTCACACCCATTTTTCGAAGGGTCTAAGCTAGATGACCATGGATGCAATTTCTCTTGTATATGGAAATATATTGTATGGGGCTAGTATAGAGGATCATTTGTTTCTGTGTTTGTTTGTTATTTAATAACTTTATATGGACATAAAATCTCTAGGTTTCTGAAGACCTCTTCACTTTCTATTAGCATAATCTGCCAACTTCAATATTTACCTTATCAACTAGATTCCTGAGAAGATTATAGTTTGTAATATCTGGGTAATATATAATCATTTGTGTCTAAGATGTCTATTTCCAGCCTAAGTGAATAAACTTGGTTCAGACCAAGTATCCCTTAGGAAAACACAAATCAAATTATACATTACAGACACAGGAGAGCTAGTAATGCAAAGAAGACTTGATTGTTCAAAAACATAGATACAGGCCATTCCTCTACATTTGAGTCTATTTTTCATTTCAAATCATTTTACATTTTTAAAACGACAATAGGGAAGCCAAGAAGCTAAGAACAGCTTTCTACAACTTCCCGGGGAGAACAGAACAAAATGTGAATTTAAAGGCCAAGGGAGAAAAGCTTTGATGAACAATCAAAGCTTTCAGTGGACACTAGTGAGGGGCTAAAAGTAAATAAAAATTAGTGTTCTCAATGACTGAAGCCCAGCTTCAAGTTAGCTCAAATCCTGACTGGATTAAGGTGATTTGCTTCTACCTTAACTGAAGCCAAAAGCAAAAATAAATGATCTCTGGAGAACAAAAAAAGGATGGATAATCTGAAATTGTCTCCACAGCTTTCAATAGACAATAGAAACAGACCATCACCAAAATAATCAAATAAAAAATTCCAGAACTGATTCACAAAATAACATTACTGTGTACCCTCCCCCCAAGGTATGTTTGTGTGTGTATGCTACTTTTTTGGGGGAAAAAATGATGTCTCAAAAAGAAAGAGAAAAATGAGTTTTTCTATAATGTTGAAATGAGTAGTTAATTTTGGGGAATTCTCACACTAAATTGAATTCCACATAATTAATATAATTACCATAAGATATAGTATAATTAACATAATAATTAAAGTGTAACTTTACAGTGGAGAAAACTGGCCAACACTACCTAAGCCAAATCATGAAGGTCAACATGAACAGGGATAAGCCATTTTGACAGTATGTACTCTTGAAATGACAGGATGAGTATAGCACTTAGCTATGTGGTCTTACTCCAAACAAGCAAACAGAAACAACATATGCCTACTGTCTAATCATGAGAAAAATATCAGACAAATACCAATTGAGGAACATTCTACAAATACCAATTAAGGAGCCTTCTACAAAATACCTCAAAACTACCGTTGTCATCAAAGCAAGAAAAATGGGAGAAACAGCCAAGAAGAGTCTAAGGAAACATGATGGCAAAATGGAATGTGACATAGTAGACATGATCCTGGAAAACAAAAACCAAAGAATCTGAATAAAACATGGACTGACGTATCAATATTAGCCCATTTATTGTAACAGATATCTCATACTAAGGTGAGATGTTAATAATAGGGGAAACTGGGTATGAGGTATATAGAAAATTACTGTTGTAATTTGACAATTTTTCTGTAAATGGAAAAGCTTTCAAAACAAAATGTTTATTAAAATGTCTCAAAAGCATAAAACAATGAAGATTACAAGATAATTCTGGTAACTGCAAATTGTGGATTTTTATAGATGTCATGAAAATATGGTGGAATGTTAAGTATATGATTTTTTTAAAAGATATGTCTTTAAAGTCAAAAAGGTAAATAGCAACTGAAAAAAAGTCATACCATGTAACCAACTAGTTACTATGCCTCCCCTAATCATAAGAATAGGGTCATAGATTCATTGCTTAAGTCTTTATTTCTAGCTCTTAGCACTAAACATTCATAAGGGACTTAAATATATAAATAATGTATAGTATAGTGAAAATGTTGGAAAAAAGTACAATATCAATAATCAACTAAGAAAAGCAGGAAAACAAAGATTTAAATAAGAGCAAAACATAAAGTTTTGAAATAAAAAGAAAATGGTAGGGTTTATAAATAGGTGAAAAGATATAATTCTTTAAAAATAAAACAGAAAAAGACAGTAGCTAATTCAAATAAGAAAATAAAATGATGAAATACATATACCCAAAAATTAATATTGAGATGCCACTGCATAATAGAATGGCTAAAATAAAAATAAATAAATAAATAAATAAATATTCTACAATAGCAAGTGTTGGTGATGATATGGACAAACTGGAACTTTCCTCCTTCCTAATGGGAATGCAAAATGCTGCAGCCACTTTAGAAAGAAGTTTGGTAAATTCTCCTAATATTAAATTATTAAGCATAAAAGTGTGTTCTGTATGACATTAAGCTCACCCACAACAAAATTCACTTATCATCATCCACCGCACATTATAAATATTATGGCTAATTACATCACTGTCTTCTTTACCACATCCTTCTTCACCTATTATTAAGCCTATTGCTTTAATCACAGATCCAGATTTTTTGTTGGTATGCCCTCAGTTAAAAATTATGTTCAAAAGAAACAGAAAAAGTTATATTCATGTACCTTAAAATATCATGCTATCTCAGCCAATAATTTTAGCTAGCTAGCATTCCCCAATAAAGGTCTTCTATTTATGTTAATCTGCACAATTGATACTCATTTATGCCTTTGCCCAGACAGTTTTATATATATATATATATATAAAACCTTTCTTCAAAGCTCAATTCAAATTAGACTTTCATCAGTCCTCTCTACTACTTAAAATTGTCATTCATTTCATTGAACTGTTTGAGTCAATATATGGTAAAATAAAAAGTCAGTCTTTGAAGAGAAATTACAAAGGTGTTCAAGGCTGTCTATGCTACTTATAAAAGTGGTACATTATTTAAATTTTAGAGCCCCAATTTCCTCAATTATTACCTGGGGAAATAGAATTACCCTAATAAAAAGTAGCAGTCTAAAATTCGTCTCCCATTTAAGAGCATTTTACAAAAAGCTATTTTCTTCTTCTTCTTCAGTGATACTGGTAGAAATTTTGCAAGGCACCTTATTGATGATTTTTCTTCTTTTTTCTCATTTGTGAATGAGTAGAATTTTAGAACAACCTTGATATTTTTCCCTAAACATGTCAGTGGATTTTACAATGATCCTTCAACAGTGTACAATAAAACTATTATAATATTTCTCTTACATCTTCAACAAAAAGTTGTTTGATATAAATTTACATTACTAAACCAGTAATCCAACAGCCTGAGAGAAGTCAGGAGAGAATCAAAGCCTTTGGTAAGCCACATGATATCTGACCTGTGATTTGTTTATACTCTTTACAGCCTCTAATCCAGAGACCAGGCATTTTATCACGTGTTAGTAAGTCAGGAATATATTTGCTTTACCATATAAGACAACACTTATTGATAAAAATACTTAATCTGCCCCCCTTCACAGAATAGGCATATTACTCCAAAGGATTGCTACTCTACCAAATTATTTGCATGATTCTCTCTAGGCCTCCTGAAGAACAAATATAAATAGTACTTTATAACCAATGGTTTAAAGAACCCTGTCTAAAGGATTATCATGTTATGGCTTCTGACCCCTGAGTAGCTATCTTAGGAAAATTCTAAGCTTGTGAAAAAAGAAAGAAAGGTGAGAGGGAATTAATATTGGTTGAGCATCTACAGCAATAATGTAGAGGATTGGGATGGAGACATATGGGATGATGATAATATTGGTGGGGACATTGGACATTCTGCTGAGACTTTACCAGTTAAACCTGATATGGCCTGCCCTATGGAGACCACATCTTGTCAACCTCTTATCACCCAACCTCCAGCCTGCCCCAGCCCTGAGGTGGGTATCAACCAAACTACAGCATGTACCACCCAGACTCCACCCTGCTTGAGGAATCTGCCTTCCAAGCCCTGCCTGAAGAGATTAATCCTGTCTCACCAGAAGAAAATGGAAAGGAATTCCCTGAGGTCAGTAGTTTGAAAGACATTTATAAACTTTCTCTTTACCCACCCCCACCACCCCTCTTCTCTTTGAGACTAGACTAAAATCACAACAAACCCCCAAATGTGAAATACAAAGTGTGACCCAGGAGGAAGTACACTATATTCTGAAAGAACTGCATGAGTTTTCCAATTTAAATAGACAGAAATCAGGGGAATATGTGTGGGAATGTATACTAAGTGTATTGGATAATGGTGGAAAGAAGATAAAGTTGGATCATGTTGAATTTATCGATATGGGCCCACTAAGCAGAAATTCTGGATTCAGTGCTATAGCTTGAGGGGTTAGAAAGGGCTCTAACAGTTTGTTCTTGTGGCTGACTGAAACGTGGACCAAAAGATGGCTTAGCATGTCTGAGGTTGAGATGCCCAATTTGTCCTGGTATACAGTAGAAGAGGGAATTCAAAGGCTAAGAGAGATTGGAATGCTAGATGGATTTACCATTTAAGACCTGCCCACCCACCCCAGCAATGTCAAGAGGACACACCTTTAATAAGGACTATGAGGAATAAATTTGTAAGACTAACTATAATTTCCCTGAAGAGCAGTGGTTTCTCTTTTCTGTAGTCCAGATATTACTGTAGGGAGGTCTGTAATTGAATTAGAATCCTTAAACCTTATGGGATGATTGGACATCAGTCTGGTAAATGTCAAGTATCGGCAGTTAATCGCCAAAACAAGGTGGACATGGGTACCACAGTGAAAAGCAGATTCAAAGCAGCACTCAAAATAGTCTGAGTACCACAGAATAATGGTACTGGCTAATATATCATGGGGTACCTAGAAGTGAGATAGATGGACAATCTACTAAATTCCTTCTGGATCTGTATAAGCAGAAGAGTTCTAAGTCAAGGGAAAAAAACCTTAACTCAAATTACAGATGCAGAGAATCACAACCCCTTAACCAATTCCCATACTTGAGAGTGTTTACCAACCAAGAGCCCTTTGAATGAGGAGAAGACCAGGTCCCCTTGGGGAAGGATCCTGTTAAACCGCCAAAAATTTATTCTGTTAATCTTCCCCAAGGTGACCTACAGCCTTTTACCAGAGTAACTGTGCACTGGGGAAAAGGTAATGACCAGACATTTCAGGGATTACTAGACACTGGCTCAGAAGTGGCATTAATTCCAGGAGACCAAAAAGTCACTGTGGTTCACCAGTCAGAGGAGGGTCTTATGGAAATCAGGTGATTGATGGGGTTTCAGCTTAGGTCTATCTCACAGTGGGTCCAGTGGGTCCCCAGACCCATTCTGTGGTTATTTCCCAGTTCCAAAATACATAATTGGAATAGACATACTCAATCATTGACAGAATCCTCACACTGGATCCCTGACTTGTGGAGTGAGAGCAATTATGGTAGGAAAGGCCAAGTGGAAGCCACTAGAACTGCCTCTGCCTAGCAAAATAGTAAATCAAAAACATTACTGGACCTGGGAGGATTGCAGAGATTAGTGCCACCATGAAGGATTTGGAGGATGCAGGGTTGGTGATTCCCACCATATCCCCATTCAACTCTCCTATTTGGCCTGTGCATAAAACACATGGATCTTGGAGGATGACAGTAGATTATCGTAAACTTAACCAGGTGGTGACTCCAATTGCAGCTGCTGTCCCAGATGTAGTATCATTGCTTGAGTAAATCAACACATCCCCTGGTACCTGGTATGCAGCTGTTGATCTGGGAAATGCTTTTTTCTCTATTTCCATTAATAAGGACCACCAGAAAAGGTTGCTTTCAGCTGGCAAGACGAGCAGTATAACTTTACTGCCCTGCCTCAGGGGTATATCAACTCTCCAACACTATGTCATTATATTTTCCACAGGGAACTTGATCATCTCTCTCTCCCACAAGACATCACATTGGTCCATTATATTGATGACACTATGTTGATAGGACCTAGTGAGCAAGAAGTAGCAAGGACTCTAGACTTAATAGTAATGCATTTTCATGAGAGAGGAGGGAAGATAAATCCAACAAAAATACCAGAGAATGGGGTTGTGCTTTTGCAATTACCAAAATGCTGGAATGGTTTTATGAATAGATAAGGGGTATTTTTCAGAGAAATTGTGATATACTTGGTAAAAAAGACCTACAGTGCTTTGAAGATACTGTTGATTATAATAAGGACTCTAAAGAGAATTTTTATGGGGCCTTAGAAGTAAATGATGAAACTATTATTGGATACTGGAGGAAAGGTGGTCCACATTTTTTATGTTGCAGAGAAATTAGGAAGATTAACTCCTGGT
This sequence comes from Chaetophractus vellerosus, assembly GCA_004027955.1. NCBI lineage: Eukaryota > Metazoa > Chordata > Mammalia > Cingulata > Chlamyphoridae > Chaetophractus > Chaetophractus vellerosus. The sequence goes on from PVKH010000716.1 coordinate 11,916, forward strand.
GTTTTATGGAAGTAAGAATTTGAAAATCGTAAGCTTGGGCATTAGCTGAAGAACTTTCTAAAGTAAACTTGGAGAGTGCACCTTGACTCCTCCTTGCAGCTTATAGTAAAATGCTAGAAGAGAGAGAGATAAGCTAAGAACTGAATTGTTGGGCACAAAGAAACCAGAAACTGATTCTGGAAATTCCAATTCTCTGAAAATCAAGTCCCCAGAAGACAGTGCCCCATTTGAGGACTTACCTAAACTTGGAACTTGTAAATCAGGACTGAAGATGCAGTTATCTAGGAATGACTTCTAGAAAGTCTTACTGTCTGATGACTTGGACCCCTGTTTCTTGCATGTTGAATCAATAAGCTTTTTGAGAGAACTGTATAAACAAAACAACTGTCAGCTTGGACTAAAAGGGACATGGAAAGGAGAGATTGAAGGAGAAACAGCTATAAGAGGAAAATCATGGAAGCTGAGATCTGGAAGTAAGATATCACCTTGGGCCATGGGAGGAACCCCACCCATTTGTATTGAGAAGGTAAGTTTGCCCCAGCAGTTGAAGAGGGTGGATATTCCCACCTGATGTTCAGGGAGAGTTTTGCTGCCCCAAAGTCCAGAGAGGGTGGAGCACATTCCCCAAGGATTAAGGAGGTTAAGGTCACCACCCTATAGGTCTGAGAGGGGTGGATCTGTTCCCCGTGGATTAGGGCAGGCCAGGTGATCAACTTGTTGCTCTGAGAGAGTTGAACCTGTATGCCAAAGGTTAGGAAGGATGTTGCCTTCACTTCACTCTACTAGGTGGGTTAAGACACTTACCCAAAATTGGGTAAAGTGTGGCAATCGCCCCAATGCTCTTGAAGGGTGAAGTCTAGAGCTTGGTCGCCACCCAGATGCTTGATGAGGGTAGAAAAAAGAAAATGGCCATTGGACAAGCCTGTGTAAAGGGTGAGTCCTCATGAAGCACCAGGGAGAAGAAACTATCATCTTAAGAATGTCTTTTTGGAATTCAGAGGGTGGAATGTAGGAGTTTGGCATTGTTTGTGAATTCCAAAAATTTTTCCTTTCACTTTATAGGTATGGTTCCTGCATACACAATTTTTATGACATGAAGAATTCTCTGGAGGAAATATTTTCTTAAAAATATTATTTCAGTAATTATTGAATATTTTTACTTGTTGATTCTCTCCACTTGAAGTTTTTATTTTTATTTTTGGTAAACTTATTTTATAAATCTCTTTTAAAAAAAAACACCATAGCAGGGAAATTTAATGAGAATAAAAGTAGAGCAGTAACAGTTGCAGCCTGAACAGAGATAAGAAAATGCGGACAAAATGCAATGTCCTTTTATTCTTTTGCTTTTACAGTCCTTCTTATTTTGATCTATCTTTCAATGCACTAATATAGCACTATCAATATTACATCAAAAACCTGTGTCCTGCAGACTATTTTAACATAAAGTGGCACCAAACCTCCTTCTCCATATTTGCCTCCAATGTTATTTCAGAAAGAGTAAAATATACAGAAGAGCAAGTAATATGCAAATTTCATGCCTGATAATATGAGTGATGTATAATCCATTTTTCTACTTCTTTATCCATCAGAAGTAAAATAAGAGTTAACCTCACTGATGTTCATATCTCAGGGTCTTGAAGTTTCTGTCACTTTTATTTATAGTCAGAAAATGAGATGAAATTTTGAAATATGCAGTTGGTAGTAATTTTAAAGTTGCTTGTAGCAACAAAATAAATAAATATCTATGAATTCATGTGCAGTATAAGTTCTTATTAGGCATGCAACAGCAAGTTCCCTTAGCAATTTACTCTCTGTCTTTCTTGTTAACTGAGGTTAATCACTCTATAGAACAATAATGCTATTTTCCATAACATCAATATAAATATCTACTTACTGTCTTCACAAATATATGTCAAAGGAGAAATAAAAGGCCAAAAAAAATGGGAAGTGTTTACTCTGGAAATCATTCCTTAATATTTTATTTGTGTGTATTTGGGTTTATAATATTACTTTATATGTAAAATAGAAATTACAGATTTCACTACAAGCTTACCATTTTACTAAATATCATAGATAGACAGACAGTAGATAGAGAGTTATCACTGTTTTTTAACATCTCAAAATCATTCCTAATTGCCCAGTAAAAGGATAGATAACTGTCAAGTTTGATCCCCACTTTTACAATTAATTTGCTTATAAAAGCAGTAATGTACTAACAGAAACAGTGAATCATCTATTATTAATAATCACTCCGGCTAAAGCACAATTTGTCTAATGGTTACTGGATGTTTTGATAATTTCCTAACCACTTGAGTCTCTTCCATATTACTAACACTATTCATTACCTCTCAGCAAAGATAGTTCACAGAGTGGAATTTTTAGCTCAAACAAAGCCATCCTGATTGTGAATAGGAGTAGATTTTTTCCCCAAAAAAGTTCTTTGACATTGTGAAAGAAGACATGAAATATGCCTTTTAAAATTGAATGAATTGCCAATTGACCAGTAATTCTTATGCTGCTTTCCACAGGGCAAAGTGAAGAATTCTATAAGGGAGAAGAGGGAAAAAACACCAGAAAATTGGTGTGGATTCTTTTACTGGATGGGAAAAAGTATCTCAGACAAAGAAAAGGGACTTTGGACTTCAAATATAATGAAAGTGATTTTTCTGAAGAGATGAACCAGATGGCATTTACAAAAGCAACTAAACTTTGTGAATAGTGCAGAGTTTTCTTTGGTTCTCTTCTTTTCAGAGAACATAACACTTGAAAAAGCAGTGGATCTGAAAGTTGATTACTAGGGCCTTCACTCCTGTGGGTGAAGCTCAAAATTAACCCTTGTTCTTGCTATGTAACTGAATTTTATCAACAACCTTCTAGCAAGAATAATATGGGGAATATTTAGAGATGGCTATTATATATGTTTATCACTGATGTTACTGTTTTTTACAAATCTCAAATGCTAAATCTGAGAAGATACAAATAATAAAGCAATACAAAAATTAAAAAGGTTTGTAATTCCCAAAAAATGACCAATCCTTTCAGTAAGCAAATGATGTTTCACCACCTTTGAAAAATAGCAGACTAATCTGAGTACACACTGTAGGGAAAGATAACGAATTTACATCAGCATTCCTCAGGCATAAATATGATATTATGTTAATATATGTGGCATTTGGAATATGAAAATCTTTTTTTTTATTTATTACATATCCCCCCCCCCCTTCTGCTTGCTCTTGCTGTGTGTCCTTTCTTCTGTGTCTTTCTATGTCTGCTACTTGTCTCCCCCCATCTTTGCGGCGATGCACTGAGTCGGCCCTCCGCGGCGGCGGCTCGCTCCATTCCAGGGTGGCTCCATTCCGTTTTCATGGGCGGCTCTGCTCCATGTTTTGCAGGCAGCAGTCCTCCATGTTTTTTGTGGGCTGCCTGGCTTCCGTGGCGGTTCGCAGGCAGGCAGCTCCGCTTTTTCACGGGTGACGTTGCCTTGCCCACGGCGGCTCTGCCCCACCCACGGCGGCTTGCCTTTCTCAAGGCCGTCTGCCCACTCGGAGGGTCCCCGGGAACCGAACCAGGGGCCTCCCATGTGGTACCCCAGCGCGCTCTTTATCCACTGAGCTATCGCCGGGCCCTGGAATATGAAAATCTTAATCCATATGAGGCCAAGTCACAAAGGATATATATATATATATGTATATATATACATATATATATATATATCTCATACCCTTTGTGTTGGTCAGCTGAGGCCATGGGCTCAAAACAAGCTAGAAGAAAGTATCCTTGATTCATCAAATTTTAGAGATTTATGTTTTATTATACTGAATAGGCCCTACATTTTACAGATGATACATTTAAGGCTCTAAGAAGTCAAATGGTTTATTAAAAATCCCACGGTTAATGAGTGCCATACCTTGGACTAAGAACCAACTTCTAATGACCAAAAATATAGATATTCAAGTTTTTTCCTTTCACTATATGTGTCTTTCTGGTTCATGTCTCTTTTTCCACAATTAGCATTTCCTATCTAAATGTTGATTATCCCAAATCTTTATGTACTACTCAGATATTTTCCCTTCCATTAATATTCATAATACAATTCCCTGCCATCAATGTATCATAAACACCTCAGTCACCAGAGAAACAAAACCATAGATTATATATATGTAAATACTACGAGATTTATTATAGGAATTGGCTCAGGGGACCATGGGAATTGGCAAGATTGAATTCCATAGGCCAGGCAAGCAAGTTGTAAATTCCAATGAAGGTTTCAATGAATTCCCCAGGAAAAGCTGGTTGGCTGAAATAAAGATAGAAATTCTTCTTTTTAACTGCTGAAATCATCAGTTCTCCCTTTTGGAACTTCAACTGATTGGATGAGACTTCTATCATTGCTGAAGGCAAGCCCCTTTTTTGAGTATAGATTTAATCAGCTGTAGAAAGAATCAACTGATTGCACATGCAAATCCATTTACAAAATACCCTCACAGCAACAATCAGGCCATTTATTGCTTGACCAAACAACTGGACACTGTAACCTATCCAAGTTGATACATGAACTAAAACATCACACCCTTCCTTCTCATAAATTCAGCTTTTAAAGATAGTATCTCTTATGTACTCCGTTTTTAAAGCTGGAACCATGAATGTCATTCTCCATGATGGCCTTTCCCTCTATTCTCATGCCAACGAACCTATCACTGCATTGGTGTTTATTTAATCCCCAAATATTTTTCAAATCTCTGTCCACTCGTTTCCATCCCAACTCCTACTACCCTACTCTATATCCCTGTTTTCATCGAGCAGCACCCTAAGAATATACTCTGCTTCCATTCTTCAGCCACGTGGAACTATTTTTTTTCCTCATGTCCTCAAATGTTCTTTTTTACATTTTGGACTTACATTTTGGAGATTCCCTGTCTGAATCTCCCTACACCATATCCAAACTCCAGCAACTTGGCTAACTTGTATCATCCCCCACTCTCTACCAAAATGTAATTTCTTGAATAATCATTGTCTAAGTGCCCCTACCATGTGCTCCTGTGTTTACCTGCCCTCCTTCTTCTTAAAAAAAAAAAAAAAAAAGCATGTTTCATACTGTTTATATGTTATCTTCTCTTTTAATCCCCTTAGGCTAATCTATGGAAATGCAGGAATTCCGTCTTTAGTGTCTACTATTATATCTTTAAAGTCTATCCTACAGTGAGAATATTAGTAGGTTTTTCAATAATAGTTACTAGATTGCTATATAAGCATATATAAACTGAATGAATGAAGATCAGATGTAATTCTACAAAACCAAGGTAGATTATGAAAATTGGAAAGCAGTATTTCCAAACAACCCTCTAGTTTACACTTTTTTATGATCTACTGAGACTTCAGCGATCTCTTTCAAAAAGGCAATGGAGCTGAGGTATTTTTATACCAATTCTCATCAGGAGTGGTGTCAGTGGTTAATGCCACAGGAGAGGTAGACAGAGAACATCCTAAGCAAGGAAATGCAGATAACAAAAGCAGGAAGTCAAATCAGCATGCAGTGAAACGCAAAAGCAAAAGGGGCAGAACGATTGCTACCTTCTTCATCCAGTATTTTGGACAATAAAAACTAAAACATAATAAATATTTTCACTCTCTCTCCTTCTCTGCCTTTCTAGATATATTTCGTGACTCCACATTTTTATTTCTATCTCTGCTACCTACAACAAACCCAACAAATTTCACACTTAAATATAATTCTACAGGGGTATAATTTACATTCCATAAAATCCACCCATTATGTGTACATTTTTAACACATATATATAATTTATATTAATCTTTTCCACGATCCAATTGTAGAACTTTTCCATTATTACAAAGGATCTCTCCTGCCTATTCCCAGTCACTTCCTGCATGAAGTTGTTTTACTTGATATTTCCCTGTTAAACTTTATCTCTACTATTTCATCTTTTCTTCTAGGTCTTAAATTCTGTTTTTATACTTACTATCTCCCTCTATTTTATTTGATTATTTTCTGTCCCCCCCCCCCATCTTCAGAGATTACCTATAACTCTAATAATGATGGTAGCAATGTAAGTTGGTAAAATCATTTGGAAGAAATATTTGAGAATATTTACTAAAGCTTAACATATGCATATTCCAGGACCTCTAATTATTTTCATTACAGAAGTGTGAATATATATGTGTGTGTGTTTGTTCCAAAATACATGTACAAGGATGTACATAGCAGCATCATTCACAATAGCTCCAAACTGGTAAATGTCCAAGTAGTCCAGAAGACAAATTATGATATACACAGTGCATCTCATAAACATAATGTTGAGTAAAAGAATCTGGAAACCAAAGAGTATACATTGTATGATGCTAATCTAGTAATTTAGAAATTAGTGATTAATTTGATCAGGAGGAGGGAAGAATGAGTATAAAGACACAAGGGGAACTTTGGATTTGTCAGCAATGTTTTATTTCTTGATTTAGGTGGTGATTACATAGTTTTGCTCATTTTATGCAGATTCATAAAAATTAATACTTACTGTTTGTTCACTCATAGCTAGGTATTTTTACTTCATTATTAATTACTTCATTAAATTATTTTTTCTGTCAGTTTGTTTAATATTATGATTTCAGTCCATTAATGCACAAGAGCAAATTTTCTATCTGTTCTCCGTTATCTATATTCCAAGTACAAATGAATTTGCTATCCACCCTTTCTAAACCTGGTTGTGACTATACCTGCTGGGGTCAAATCCTATGAAAAATTAAGTGTAGGATCTTTTTTTTTACCTTCATAATGACTTCCGCTAGCTTTTTAATTGAGATGAAATCATTCAAGTGATTAGGAAATTTCTTTACAATATTTATCACTGAAGAATATTTGGTTTCTGTCTTGGCTGTTGAATATTGATAATGCTTATCCGATAACTTTGTTTACAAAATCATTTTCATATACATTCTCTTCGTTGATCCTCATCTCATCTTTGTGGAAACTATAGGTAAAGTTCTCTATCACACAACTAGTAAATGGTTTGTTAGGATTGAAATTCAAGTTTGTAACTCCTAGATTATAATTCCTTCAGAAATTTCCATGCCACCACATTACAAAACCATTTCTTTAACCACACTCTGCTTTGTACCACCAGGGGACTGTTCCCACACTTCATACTACAAATGCATGTATTCAATGTGCCGTGCTCCAGGTTTAAAAGTGTTTTAAAACCACAAATAAAAATTCCGCTGTAAATGAGATTACTCATATCTCAATTCATGCTGCACTTTCTAAAGATAATAGATCCTGATAGAATTACCAGATGTTTCAGGATTTTAGTTTCTGTTTAAATTACTTGACCCTCTAATTGGGTTGGGAAAGTTCAATGTGAGATGAGAAACACTTTCAACATCAGTCTCTACAATACATGTTATACCCATATATGTGAGGTAAAATCTATGATATTCAGGGAAGTGTTATTGTTTTAGACAGGAATAACCATTAATTTATAAAATATGGGCTTAAAATGGAAAATACTGTTATTGAAATTGTTGCATTTGAAGGAGATTTGGTATTCAGAAAAGTCAAGTTTTTAGGCACATCACAAGATATGTGTGTACAAAAGGGAAATACACATTAATTTGCAGAGGACTAATCTCTGAGATATAAAATGTATGCTCAGGAATATGCACCCTTTTTAAAAAAAAAGCAGAATCTCTTCTGAAAATGAGGTTTTTAGATGAGTTCTTTCAATAGACTCATAAGCTCATTCTTATGAAATCTGTTATGTGCTTTCTCAGCATCAGAGAATAAAGAGTGACTTTTAGGACCAGCATTTGCTCTACGTAGCCAGAAAATGAAGTTCCCATTCATATATTGCATTTTACAATTTACTTATAAACATCAATCTTAAACTGACATTCATGTCTGCAATGATTTGCCAAGTTGCTGTTTTAAAAGCAGAATAAACCTCAAGGTCATTTTCTCTTAATTATACTCTGTCCCTAGGAAACTTTATTGAAACGTTTTTTCTCAAACTAAGACTTGCTGAATAGAAAAAGCACTCCTTTCAGGTCAAGCTTTGTACTCTGTGACATATTTACTGATTCTTTGTTCTACATCTGGCCTTTTCATTACCTAATGCAATGAGATAGGGCTCAGATAATAAGTTCCATAGATCTAAATGTCCTTAAGTCCAGATTTGGTTGTGAAAAACACAAGAAAGGTATTCACTTCCCTTATTGGCTATTGATTTTGTTTCCTCTGTTTTTCCACTGAATTGTCATTCACTTTCTCATTGTGTTAGATGGGACAATGCCTATAACAATAATTTTTGACATTTAAATTGTTCTATAAAAGATTGTTCTGAAAGTCAATTGCCAAGGAGTGACTGTAAAATATATGTGAGTGTCAAGCTACAGTATTTTAAAACTGTGAAATTTTCTAAAAAAATAAAACTTTTATTACCTGGAACCTCATCCCTTAGTACATACATTAGTCATTTTATCAGACTTTGTAAAGTTTAAAGCAATTAATTCTAAACACACTTAACCTAGGATCTTTCTAAAACCAAAAGTTAGTAAGCATTAATAAATATGCTTGCAAATTATAATTTCTGGTGTCATTGTTTACAACAGTAGAATTGAGTAGAGCATCTTATGTCTACCTAAAGAGTTTACTCCTGCATCCTAAATAAAACCAACTTTGTTCCTCCTACAAAAGCCATCATCATTATTTTTATTAATTCTTACCTAATTAAGCTTTCGGTATATCTAAGGTAGAGGGAAATGCTTAGTGCAATGCATTACAAACAACTTTAGTAGCTTTCCCATTCTGAATTTTCTTTAAGAAAGCATAGGAGGAGTTTAGAGTATATAAACAAAATAAGCCAAGGTTGTGTCCTGCCAAAATCAAATCTAACATAGATAAAAAGAAACTATATTCAAAAAGACTTCTGCAATAGGGAGGATGCTCCAATCTCAGGAATCTCCAAGTATCTTAAGTTCAAATAGAAAAAGGTGTCTCTTTCATAGGGAGAGGTAAACAGGGCTAGCAGAAAGTTTTATTGGGAAGTTGGGCAAGCAAAGGGGAGTGAGTGAATAGATGGCGTGATAGGTGTGGTTTGATAGGAAAGGTGTCTTCTTGTGGTCAGCTGATTTTTGGCACAAGCTGAAGAGGAGGCTGTTCTGTATTTTAGTGCTTGCTCAGGCTTTGGGGCTAGGGAAGGTTGGACCCTGTGGGGAGGAAAGAGGCCTGATTAAATTTGGTTCAGACAAAGCACAAGGTAAGAAATGGGTGACTGTGAACACGTGTCAGTCCTAAGGTGTACCATGTGATATATACTGATCATGAATGCCTTAACTGAGAGATTTAGAGATTCTAAATATATGTTAACATTCTGTATCTTCCACTAAAAGACAGGGTGAAAGACAGAGCCATGGCTTAAGATTTTTTTTTTCTATATGACACCTCTTCTCTTCCTCATAGTTGGTACTCAGTGTGCATTTCATAAATTAAATAGAAACTTAAGGAAACCAAAGAAAAATGAACAATTAACAGTATCATAAATTCAGAGAGGTACTTATCTACATAAGGTAATGTCTGAGACATTTTCCAAATACATATTAATAAATCCAACACAAAAGAAAAAAATAACAGTTAATGCAATCAAGTCTTTGTCTAAAAAGAATGATAAGGTTAAAAATATACTAGGGGAGGGGAGTGGGTGCAGCTCAGTTGTTGAACACCTCCTTTGCATGTATGTGGTCCTGGGTTCAATCCCTGGTAGCTCCTTAAAATAAATAAATAAATAAATAAATAAATAAATAAATAAATAGTGTACTAGGTTTACTTGAGTAATTATGACTTAATTGCTTCTTTTTAAAAATTTTTCAAGACTTTTCACTCTATAAGGTTTTGTTTCAGGCTCAGTAAATGTGTGAAATTTTAGATTTTTTTAGACTTTTTTTTTTACTTTATCAGTGTAATATTGTTTCAACTGAAGCATAATCGACCATATATTTTCCTAAATGAGCAGTATCTTTTGCGATTTGGTACTTAATAGTTACAATTCCAAATTATAGTTAATAAATTTGAAAGCAAGAAAATGTTTTATTACCTTTTACATAATATGGTATTGAATTCCATAGAGCTTAAGGGGCTTCTCCATGGTCGGGGGGCTGGAAAGGAATGGAGCAGTGTTATTCCTAAGGGCCACCATTGTTCCATTGTGTCACACTGTCTTGGAGGTAAGGATAAAAATTCTTGGATAAAAATAACATTAAAAATGCCAGGGTAATGCTGAAGTTTTCAGCTTCAGATCTGTTACTCTTTTCAAATAAAAGCCAGATCCAAATAGGCTCCAAAAATTAAATTCAGCAGCATCCCAATGAGATTAGAGAAGCAAAAAATTTTTATATTAAAGGGATCTAATCAATGATCTAAATTATGAATTTCACTCCAAGTTGTGGGTTGTCACTTCTAAAACTTTTGAGCCATAAATATTTTAAGGTGGAACAAGAGATGGATCAGATCCTTCAAAATGATCATGGGGAATAGATGTGGTTCAAGTAGTTGAGAGCCTGCTTCCCGTATGGGAGATCCTGGGTTCAAGTCCCAGTGCCTCCGAAAGAAGACAAACAAACAATGAGCAGACAATGAGAAAAAACAACAAGCAGACAAAGAGCAAAAACAATGAATAAGACGACAAGCAGACAATGAACAGACAACAAGCAGAAACAAAACAAGCAGGGAGCAGATGTGGCTCACGTAGTTGAAGGCCCGCCTCCCATATGGGAGGTATCAGGTTCAGTTACCAGTGCCTGTGCCTCCAAAAGAAAAAATGAACAGACAACAAGCGGAAAAAAAAAACAGATTATGATAATAATATATGCATATTTTAAGTACCAAGAATAAGATTTGCATTTTATATCAATTAGTTATCTCTTTTAGTCAACACAACAATCTTCCAGGTTATATTTTATTATCTCTGTTTATACAATACAAAAATAAAGACTCTTAAGAGTTTAAATTATTTGTCCAAAGCCTCACACTGAGTAAATGGCAGAGCCAGGATTTAGGATGGAATTTAACTCAAGAGGCAGTGTTCTTTCCACTTTGCAATAATAATCTATAACAAGGTAAAGAGATATCCATGTTTAAAAACAATAGATAAAGTTCTAATCAGTTATGGCTGTTGCTATGTTTCAATTTCTAGAGAAGCTCAAATTACCCTGCAAGTGACTGGTGAATATATAATGGGTACTGTGTAATGAATAGACTTTTCTCATATTTCTGCCTGATTCATTTTTTTTTTTTTTTTAGAGCTTAACAAAAGTGGCCATAAAAAACAAAGTGGGAAAACTAATTTTAAAAACATGTAGTAGTGTCAGTGGTGCTTTACTTTCTAATTTAAGAAAATTGTGATTTATAAGGTCTGGGGGCTTTCAACTATTTCTTGTTAATTGAAATGTTTAAATTGGAATGATGCTGAGATATGTATTCTCATTGTAAATGCCACCTATTATATATGTTAATAGTTTAAGTCATTAATAACAAATAAAAGGCAATTTGTCTGATATGAATTAACTTTTTTCATTCCTGTATCTTCGAAAATCAAATAAATTTTCTAAAATATTTTTTTTGTTTTTTTTTTATGTACTGAGCCCAGGGATTGAACCTGCGAACTCTTGTGTGGGAAGCTGGCATTCAACCACCGAGTCACACTGGTTCCCCAAGTTGGTCTTTTTGTTTGTTTTCTTGTTCTTTGTTTGCTTGTTGTATGCTTTTGTTTTTAGGAGGCACCAGGGATCTAACCCAAGACCTCCCATGTAGGAAGCAGCTGCTCAACTGCTTGAGCCACATCTGCTACCTAAGATACTTTTCCTTTTAGAACACCCCATAGGCAAATTTTTCTTTTTCAATAGAACCCTGTTGATTGCAGGTTATATAGAAGAATCCAATAATGGACAGTAACTTTTCCCACATAAGGAAAACAAATTAATTGGTTGAAGTTATCATCTCAGTAAACTAATAATTATAATTGCCTTTCCAAACTGGTTTCACTTAGCAACTTTAAATAATGAATTTTAAGGAGTAGAATTATTTTCTGTGAAAGATACATTTAATTGCAAGGAAAAATGGAGAAGAAAGAAAGAATGAAAACAGGAGCTAAAAAGTAGGAAATTATAATTCATTAACTCAGCAAGTAATGTGCTCAATATGTAGTTGCATATTGAGATATAGAGGTATGCATGATGAATTAGATACTCTAACCTATCTTTGAGGAGTCTGTATCTTTGGGAGAGTCGTATTCTATCAAACAGCAATAATGGAAAGAAACACATGAATAAGTATCATACAATATGATATGTTACAATAATTTTATAGAATATAAAAGGGGTGAGAGGCTCATTTTACTTTCAGAGCTTGAGTAGTGTCTCCAAAAGAGGATAGTGTCTGAATCCTGAAGCTTATGTAACAATTTGCTTCTTAGAGAGATGAGTAAATGATATTCCAACGGAAGAAAAAGCAAGAGTATGTACATAGGGAAGTGACTCTCGAGGGAAGGACAGTTGTTCAACACTACCTCGTGGGCAACGCTTTGGAAATGTGTTGGCATCGTTAAATAAAAATTGTGGGCTGTTACGGTATTTATTTAGAGGGGGGCTGAAGTGGTAAATGTTCTCAAAATAAAGAATCGAGGCAGGGAGCAAATGTAGCTCAGTGTTTGAGCACCTGCTTCCCGTGTTCGAGGTCCTGGGTTCATTCCCTGGTACCTCCTAAGAAAAAAGAGAGAATCCAGGCAGTTCCCATGTGATTTGTGACTATCTTGCTGGACATGCAAGTAACTGAAAATTTGTCTGTAATTGTCTGAGATTATATATTTAGCATTTCATATGTAAGCTCAATAATTTCGCATAGCTTTAAATTTTACATAGTTTGAATTTTCCAGGAATGCAATTAACATGTAAAACAAGGGAAGAATGCACTTTCATAATTTCTACTCAAATTGCTCACCATTTTGGAAAATTGCATCATGAGTGCCATGCAGTGCAGTGTTTGAATAGGCCACGCAACACATTTTTGTATGTTTCCATTTGTGGCTGTTGCACACAGAGTTATTGTGTACTTGCCTACAATTTTCCTTTTAAGTTTTGTTGTGTTTGAGTATATTGAGAGTCACAGATTTATTATAAATTGATTTTATCTTGCATCTACTTTAGATTGCATTTAAGGCATTGCATTGATTCTTACTGAAAGTCAATGTGTAGGTTACATTATCTATTAAATTTTCTTCAAAAATGGTACAGAGAATGTTAAAAATGTTTGCTATAAAATAGTTGATTACCACTAACCCAGGGCATTTCAAAGCTTGAGTGTAAATAGGTTTCTGCTAAAGAAAAGCAACACACTCTATTTTAAGCAAGAACAGATTTAAAATAGGAGTTAGATGTTTATAAAAATCAGGGAGGTAGGGAATCAGAAAGCCTCACTGAATTTATGAGATATATAAACAAATATTTTTACATTTAAATAAAAAGGAAGGGGCTGGATTACACATGCTTTCTACTCCTGCAAAGCTTACAAAGCTGCTAAATAGTTCTTTCTGTTGCCAAAAAATCTCCAAATCTCAAAACAAGCATGTCTTAAGACAGAGGTGCAACGCCCTTCTCCTTTTCATCTTCCAAAATTCATGCCAGTGTATCCAGTTGGTGGAGTCTAAATCAGTTCAGGAACCTGAGGAGAACAGCCATCAGGGTAATGCACTTGTATTCTACTTGTCCATGTGTCTGTCTAACACTTATGAATCAGTTACTATATATAAAAAAAGGAAAACCAATAGCTACCTCTGCCAAACAGCTCATCTAACCATATGTTTGGGATAAGATTTGTAATAAAAGACTATAAAGGCTATAAATATATATTATACAGATGATTATGTGTGTTTATATATATGTGTGTGCATATGTATTATAACTTACCTCTTGACCAAAAAAAAAAAAAAAAGATCAGGGGCCAGCTGTAGCCCAATTGGTAGGGCGCCGGTTTACTACATAGGAGGCCCCGGGTTCGGTTCCTGGGGCCTCCTCGAGCGGATAGACTGCCTTGAGACGGCAAGCCACCGTGGGCAGGGCAAGCCGCCACGGGCAGGGCAAGCCGCCACGAGCAGGCAGGCCGCTGCACAGTGAGTTGATTCAGTGGGTCGCCGCAGTGGGGGGAGACAAGCAGACACAGAAGAATGCAAAAATGAACACAGCAAGAACAAGCAGAAAGGGGGGATATGTAATAAATAAAAATAAATCTAAAAAAAAAAAGATCAAATGATTTGGCAATCAGGTAGCAGTAAGCTATAGTTAATCATTTGTGCTTGTTTTTTCTATTTATTTTAAAACAGGAAATTGATGATTTGCTATGTTATTTTAGAAAGATATTGCTAGTGACAGCATAATGGAGAATAGAGACAGGAGGAACTGTTTCAGATAGGTGTCTGGCCATATCAGTATGGCAAAGAACTAGCTTAGTATCCAAGTGATATTTATTTGTTTAATATATCTATTTATTTGAAAATGCCTGAAAGGTAATATCATATTTTTTGTTATATAAACAATATCACAAACTATAAATAAACACTGGAAACAAATGAAGGCATGTTTAAAAATATTTTAGTAGATCTTGTCAATTTATATATAGAAGAAGGTCTTATCAATTTATAATCTAAGTTGTAAAACTTCTTCATTTTCCCACCCCATACCATTACAACACAAGGTATTGACCTTTCTTTCCTTTCTTTTAATACTTTGCAATTTCATCGGGAAACTATTTTCTTTTTGTTTTTGTAATGTCCACTGCTTAAACTAATAATGAGGGCAAATTCATTTCCTGTGTTTAGGCTATTTATAATTCATTATTTGTAAGCATGTGTTTTATACCCTTATCTATCATGTCTCACTATTGATCATATAACATAGTCCCACATTTAGCTTATAGATATCATACCTGTTTTATAATTTGCCTTTTAATTTTGTTTCTTTTTTGCTATATGTGCATTTTTCCCTCTTCTAAATATTCCTTTATGGAAAAAGTTTGTAATTTTAAAAAAATATTTTAATCCCCCTCCAAATTTTTATAATTAAAATTTTGTCATTATTTGTTGAATTCAATACTTGGTCATTTAAATTCAACTTGTACATTCTTCAATATTATCTATTTTCATTTAACACTTCTTTAATATCAGTATTACAAGACATATAAATTGGAATTTTTTACTATTAATTGATTTGGAGCTCTTGAGAGAGAGAAATGGCTTAATAATTTTTTCTTTGTTAAATAATATCTTTTTTTTTTTAAGATTTATTTATTTTATTACATATCTCCCCTTCCCCCCGCTGCGGTGACGCGCCGAGAGTGGTCACTGCGCAGGCGCGGCTTTCCCCGCTTGTGGGCGGTCTCTGCGTCCATTCACGGCCAGCACTTGATTCAGTTCGCGGGTGGCTGGCTGCGCTCCATCCGCGGGCGACCTGCCCTGCCCGTGGCGGCTCTTGCTCTGTCCATGGCAGCTTCTTGCCCTGCCCACGGCGGCTCCGGCCCGCCCATGGTGGCTTGCCATTCTCAAGGCGGTCTGCCCGCTAGGAGAGGTCCCCGGGAATCGAACCCGGGGCCTCCCATGTGGTATGCCGGCGCCCTATCCACTGGGCTATCGAGCCAGCCCTGTTAAATAATATCTTAATGAGTGAATAGATGAATAAAAGTAAAAATGAGTTAAATCAAGATGTTTGAATTTAAAATTAATTAGATTTCCAATACCTTGACACAATAAAGAGCCAATTAGGTTTGCCAATGAATTATGTAAAGAAATATTTGGTAATTCATATAGTACCCGTTTGGAAGGATATGACACCCCCCATTTGTAGGTACCCGTTAATGTACTTATAGGCAATTGATATGCAATACCAATATGAATTTTAGTCAGGTAATAGTTTCAAAAATTAAAAAGAACCTCCAATATTTATATACTTGAAAGAATGATAATTATAATAATTTTGAAATGTTATTTCTAAATTGAGTAAAATGGGAAACATTATTCTTTTGCTACTCAAACCTGGCAGTCGTGAATCACATCTGAAGGTGTCCTTCAAATATAAATCCCTCAGATACAAACTAGGAGATTTGTGCTGAAGTTCTGGGTTTGCATCATTACCAAATATATATATATATAATTATTACTGAAATAAATTTCTTTCCTTAGTAAGAAAGTTTTAAAAAGTTTAACAATTACTGGTATTAATTTTGGAAAATCACAACTGATAATGGAAATGTTAATCAGTTAGATTTATTGTGTAAGTTACTTATAAATCAAAGTAGTATTACAAATTGCGTGGGTTTTGTTTTTTGCAGCATTGGTCGTTTAAATTATCTAACATTTTTTTGTGCACAAGAAGACTTAATCTTTAAGACTGTCCATATGATGTTTGCACAGAACTTTAGTAATAATGTTCAATAAATTAACATTTTCTTTGTTACATAATATAAAATTATTAATTCACATTGAAATTTGTAAGAGAAAAGTTTATCTAGTTTTTTTTGTTTTTTTTTTATTGTCTAGTTTTTATTTTATTTTTTATTTTTTTAGGGTATGCAAGGGAGAAAAGAGTTAATTAAGAAAGAGGAAAACGAAAAAAGTACACGATCCAAGGCATGGACCACGGGCGTACTGCAGGGTGAGTTGTGCCTAGTTTGTTTTTAAAAAGCCTTCCCTTCAAAGAAATATATCTCTCATTTTTTGTTCCAATTATGTAAACCAGGGAATAATGATTATCTTGTCTAAGGAAGATGAGGCAAAAACATATCATGCTTACAGCTTGCTACACAGAGAAGTAAGTAACAATGGCCTTAAATTGTATTTTACATTCTGACCTTATTGTCAAAGTAACAATGTTTCAACAAGCCACATGTGTTACTGGAGAAGAGAATGCCACAGTTCTTTGTGGAGGGGCGATGGCTTTGAATACATAAAGTGGAACAAAATCCTAAACATTCTCCACAGGATGTTAATAATGTATTTGCATTCTTGATTCATTTAACTTTAATATATTTATTTGATGCAAATTAAATCCACCTTTCTATTTTGCCTAGTGGTCTAACAATATCTTTCATAAGATTCATTATGTGGGAAAACAATTCTGCTCAGTGTTTCGATCACAGTATCCTTGAGGCATTCCATTTCAATACATGCAGGGGGAGGAATAATTAAACAGAAGGAGTAACAGCCTAGAACAAAGCCAAGCTACTCTAAGAATCCTAAATGAGACATCCCTAATAAGGAGTTGACTGAAAAAATACACAGGTCTATAAAATAATACCCACTGACTTGACCTCTATTAATATGTAAGGTGGCAAACTACAGCAATTTTATATGTGATTTTGTTAAAGCCCACTTCTGATTCAGGTAATACCACAGTGTGAGTTCCTTTACTATTTTCATGCTTTACATCCAGGTACAAATGCCTAGTGGCAATATGAAACAGAATGCTTACACCTTAGCAGTCAGGAACTCTACTACAACAGGCGCCAGGTAAACTTACCCTGCTGTATCATAGTTTTGTAATTATAAAATATTTCTATATAACCAAAGATGGCAAGTGATGGAATAATTGATGATGCCATTTCTACCCAGACATAATATTCTACTATTTATTTCTGGCATATGCTCTATTATATAGCATATTCATTACTTTAGAGGACAAATAATATGTGCATTTAAATAAATAGTTTTTTTTTAATTTAAAAAGTAAGGTTAAAGTGGTATGATCACAGAGGGAAAAATGTGTATCACATTATTCCCTTAAAATTTTAACATGTCTTGTTGAGCTATTCTTCTTTCATATTGGATGGCGATTCAGGCAGTCCTGTGATTGAACAATCTTAGGTTATAAAAATGCCTATAGTTACTGTAAATCACAAGACATAGTGGCCTCTGAAATTTTATTTTGACATATTTCTGGAAAAAATGTGTGAGCTAAAATTTCTAATTTACATTTTTTCTCATCCATTTCATATGTAAGTACAAAACTATAAGATTCTTGAAAAAAAGTGCAGCATTGCCAATATATCTGCTATCATTTATATAGCTTTCCAAAGTAAACTATACATGATTTGTAGGATTTTTTAAATACAAAAATGTGTCACTGAATAAAAATGCAAGGGGTGCCAATATGCAGGACACTGGTTGACATTTTAAGGTTAAAAGAAGAAATAGAAGTAAAGTTTTTTCCTGACTGAGATAACAGCAAAATAAGCAAAGAATATACATAATTGTCTCAGTAATTAACATGAAAGATATTCAGGAAACCAGTAAGGATATAGAAAATCTGAATAACACTATCACCTAACTTGAACCAATTGATATTTATAGAACTCTCTACCCAACAAAACCAGGATCCACATTCTTCTCAACACATAGAAGATTCCTGTAGATAAACCATATTCTGGGCCATATAATAAATATAATATAATAAACCTTAACAAATATACAGGAACAGAAATCAAACAAAGTATATTTTCTGACCATAATGGAGCTAAAATCAATAACATAAAGATATTGTGAAAATCTCCAATATTAGAAATTAAACAACACACATTTAAGAATTTCATGGGTCAAGGAGTATATCTCAAGGAAAATTTAAAAAGATTTTTTAGCTGAATTAAAGCATATTAAAACTTTTAGGATGCAACTAAAGCAGTGCTCAGTGGGAAATTTAGCACATTAAATGCTTATCTTAGGAAAGAATAGAGTTCTGAAATCAATAACATGTCGCCTTGAGAATCTTAAGAGAAACGGGAAGGCACCCATGTGCATTGCTATATGACAGAAAAGCCAAGGACCAAGAATGTAGCCAGCCCCAGAATGCCAGTCTTCAAGAAGAATGTATCACTTTGCTGATGCCTCAAAACCACACCTGGAACTAGTGTTTTAATACTTTGGTCTATTCCCCAACCACAGGAATGGAATATTTAGATTCTATTGTGCCATATGTGAAACTGACCTACCTCCTATGGCTATGCCAGTGTGATGATATTGTCAGTCATATGAGTTTGCTGAATGATCTATCTATGTCTTATGTGAAGTGATTTCACACAATTGCAATCAACCAAATGCCTGCCATTAGAAGTAGATTATAACATGGGGCATTTCTAGGACATTGGAATGGACCTGAATAACATTGCAATGATGGATACAGGCCATTACATATCTTGTCATAACTTACAAAATTGTGCAGGACAGAGTGTAAACTATAATGTAAACTATAATCTACGCTTAGTGGCAATGCTCTAATATGTGCTCATCAATTGTAACAAATGTACCACACTAATGAAGGATGTTGTTAATGTGGGAAAGTGTGGGAGGAGGAAGGATTAGGGACATATGGGGATCCCTTAAATTTTTTATGTAACATTTATGTAATCTAAAGTATTAAAAAAAGACGATTGTAAATAAGCTTGTGGGTGAAAGGGGAATTGTCCCCAAGAGCCATTCATTCTCAGCCATTCCCCTGCATCCCCACACCAAGAGCTCCTTCCCAATCCATTCCCCATCCTTCATTCTCCCTCCAAAAAAATATAGCTCAAAACTCCTATCTTTAAATTTAAATTTAATAGCCATTTATTTATCAGGGATGCACAGAAGAATAGGACATGACCTATTGCTAATAGCACATTTAGTCACGTCTATTGGGTTACCTCTCAGAAGCCCAAAGGCAGATTTTTCATGATTCCAGTGAAGCTTAAAGCTCGCAGATTCTTCCTTGCATGGGCCTCTTCTAAATATTATGTTTTTATAAAATTTACATAACTATTTTGATGTCAAGAAACAAATTCGGAAAGATATTTTGGAATGCTTTAATAAAACAAGTAAGAATTTAAAAGAAAGAATCTTGAGAAATTAAGAGAAAATTAAACCCAAAGAAAACTGAAGGAAAGGAATAAGTGTTCTATTGCAAAAAAAATAGACAAATATATCAATGAAACAGACTAGACTGACTCTAAATGGATCCAATCAAATATAGTCAACTAATTATTACAGAGGAACAAAAGAATCAAGTTTTAAAGGATAGTCCTTTCTACAAATGTTCTGGAACAACTGATCAACCACATACAAAAACAAGAAAAAGAGCTGACACAGTCCATAAAAATAATTCTTGGATCATAGATGTAAATATAAAATAAAAACAATAAAACTCCTAGAAAGCATAGAAAAAATATCTAAATTATTTAGTGTTTGGCAATGAGTTTTTAGATACACAACAAAAGCATGATAAATGAAAGAAAAAATAACAAATTGGCCTTCATTAAAATTTTAAAAGTTCTTTGGTGCAAAAGACAATGTTAAAAGAATATAAAGACAAGCCATAGACTGCAAGAAAATATTTGCAAAACACATATCTGATAAAGGACATAATCCAAAATATACAAAGAACACTTAAAAATCAACAATAAGAACACAAACCCAGTTTTAAAAATGAGCAAACCATCTAGACACCTTCCCTAAGAACATATTCAGATAGTAAATAAGCACATGAACAGATGCTCAACATCACATGACAACAAGAAAGTGCAAATTAAAACAAGATACCACTACATACCTATTTATTAGAATGGAATAAAATATATATATATATGGCAAGATCAAATGCCAGTAAGGATGTGGAAAAACAGGAACTCTCATTCAATGCTGGTGGGAATGTAAAATAAAAACAGTTTAGCAGTTTCTCACAAAACTAAATATAATCTTTTCAATCTAGCAATCATGTTCTTAGGTATTTACCTAATTAATTTGAAAACTTATGTCCACACAAAAACCTGCACAGGAGTGTTTATAAGAGGTTTATTCATAATTTCCCAAAGCTGGATGTAATCAAAATGTACTTCAACAGGAGAATGGTAAAGAAACTGGTATACAGAACAGTAGAATATTATTCAACAATGAGAAGCAATGAGCTATCAAGCCACATACACACACACAAAGAGGGAACTTAAATGCCCATTGCAAAGGGAAAGCAGCCAGCCTGAAAAGACTATACACTGTATGGTTCCAACTCTATGACATTCTGGAAATGGCAAAATTGTAGGGAAAGTAAAAAAAGTCAGTGGTTGCCAGGGATTCAGATGGAGGAAGGGAGCTATGAACACAGGGATTTCTTAGGGCAATGAAACTCTACTGTCTGATATCATAACGGTGAATACATGACATTATGTATTTGCCAAAACCCATAAAACTGTACAATACAGAGTGAACCCTAATATAAACTATGAACTTTAGTAAATAGTAATGTATCAAGAATGGTTTGTTAATTGTAATCAATGTACCACATTCATGAAAGAAGCTGTCTATAGTGGAGCAGGAGTGGAGAGTTGTGGGGAGAGAGGGTACATGGAAACTTTCCCTACAACCTACTCAAATGTTTGTGAACCTAAAACCATTCTAAGAATTTCTACTAAAAACCAAATAAGATCAGGAAAGCAAAATAAATCAATGAAACTTAAAAAGACACAATAGATGAATGCAATAAAATCAAAATTTTTTTCTTTGAAAATAATTAATAATATTGATAAACCCATGGGCAAGACTGGCCAAGATAAAAAGACAAATATGCAAATTATCAATAATACAATGAAAGAGGGATGATCACTAAAGACCCCATATACATTGACAGGAAAATAAAGGAACATTACAAACAATTCAATACCCATAAATTTGACAGCTTAGATGAAATGCATCAATTCTGAAAAAAATACAAATTATCAAAACTCACTCAAGACTAAATACATGACTAGAATAGTCCCTTATCTAGTAAATAAATTCAATTTAAAATGAAAACCTTCAAGCAAAGAAAACTCTAGTCCCAGTTGATTTTGTCTGCAGCCTAGAAAACATAGGGAGAAATAATTCTAATTCTATAAGTTTCTTCCAGAAAATAGAAGAAGTGGGGAGCCTACAGAGCTCATTTAATGGGACCAGAATTAACCTGACAAAATCAAACAAAGACATTACTAGAAAAGGAAACTAGAGACCAATACCTCTCGTGCATTTAGACACAAAATTCGTCAACAAAATATTAGCAAATGTATTTGAATTTTATACATATCATGTCTAAGTTCTAAAATCCAACAGTGTATTCATTATAGTATAATAACAGACTAAAGATGATAAATGTTATGATCATTTAGATACATTCAGGAAAAGCAATTGCCCCAGTTTCTACATCTATTCAAGAAAACAAAATTCTCAACAAACTAGGAATAGAAAGGAACTTGCTTATTTTGGCCAAGGGCATCTAAGAACTCTACTGCTGGCATCATGATTAGTTGTGAAATATTGAATGCTGTCTTCATAAAATACAGAATAAGGAAAGGATGACCCTCTCACCACTGCTATTCAACATTGTTCTGGAAGTCCTAGCCAGTATTATATGGTGAGGAAAATAATTAAAACACATGAGATGTGTTAAAAAATAATAAAGCATTTCTATTCACAGATGACCTAAATGTCTACATAGAAATTTCCAAAGACTCTACGAATATATACCAATCTAACAAAAGTTCCAAGAGCTAGTTTTGTAAATTCTCAAGGTACAAAGTCAAGACACAAAAGTCAATCAAACTTATATACACTAGAAATTAAATTTTAAAATTAAAAGTACAATTTACACAAGCACCAAATAAATGAAATACTTAAGTATAAATTTAAGAATATATGTGGTGAAATTCAGGTCTGGACAAAATGGCATAGACCTATATATCTCCTTGATCCTCTCCTCCGAAGACAGTTATAGAACCTGGAAATAATTCAAGAGACAACTAAAGGAGAACTCTAAAATAGTAAGAGGAAGGTGAACTTATTTGAAACCCCAACACTAGAAGAACAATGCATAAGCAGTACGTCTTAAAACCTGTGATGGCTAGGCTAATGTGTCAACTCGGCCAGGTAATTGTGCCCAGCTGTTGGGTCCAGCAAGCCTGGGGCTAATTGCATCTGCATCAATCAGCAAGATTGGATGAAGAATGGATGACGCTGTTATCCATTCAGTTGACTGCTTATAAAAGGGAACTGATTTCAACATTCGGAGAGAATTTCCCAGCTGGTCGTT
>PVKH010000717.1:0-35034 GCA_004027955.1 Chaetophractus vellerosus
TTTTATAAAGGGTATTTATTTGGGGTAGATGCTTACAGTTATCGGGCCACAAAGCATAAGTTCCTCCCTCACCAAAGTCCATTGGCACGTGTTGGAGCAAGACAGCTGCCAACGTTTGCCAGGGTTCAGGCTTCTTGGTTTCCCCGGGGTTGCGTTTCTCTCTTGGCTTAGTTCCTCTGTTTCCTCCACAAGGTCAGCTGTAGACTATCAGGCGAACGGCTCACTGGGGCATTCTCTCCAACATCAGAACTGCTTCTCAAAAACTGCTTCTCAAATCTGCTCCCTCTGTTTTTTGCCTTGCCTTTTACACTTGAGACCACACCCACTGAGGGTTGGGGCTCAATGCCCTAATCATAACCCAATCATGCCCAGATAAACAGATCAGTTTACAAGCATGATTCAGTATGGATTTTTGTAATTCATAATTACATCAAACTGTAACACTGATCAAGTCAGAGAGAGGCATATAGCCTCCATTTTAACTCCACTGCTGGCATGAGGGGAACTGGGGCTCAATGAAAATCACAGTGATTTCTTAGATGGTAGGGACCATGCTGTTTCCACCCAGGTCAGATTGCTGCCAAAGCCTGGGTTCTGGCCCTGCCCCCAACAGGAAGGAAAGTGGTTGGACCTGCATCAGTTTCTCCAGGTAACTGCGGTTAGGTTTGGCCCACAGTGTTTGGACTATCACCCACACTTGCAGCTTCAACCCCACTGCTTCCAGGGAAGGAAGCTGCATCAGCTTATCTGGGCAACTGCGATCACTTTGAGCCACACAAATTAGATTATTGTGCACACCTGTGCCTCAATCCTCACCCCCCCACCCCTGGCAGGGTAGAAGGGTGGGTGGAGCTTTGTCAAACAGTATGGTCAGCTGCATATAGTTTTGGCCCACATGCCTTAGATTGCTGCCAACATCTGTAGCTCTACCCTCACTCTAGACAGGGGAGGAAGGTGGAAAGAGCTTCATTAGTAAGTCCAGGCAACTGCCATCAGTTTTAGCCAACACAGCTTAGTTTGCTACCCATACTGGTGACTCCATCCCCAGGCAGGAGAAGAAGGTACATGGAGTATCATCAGTCTTTCTGGGCAATTACAGAAGATTTTAGCTTGGATTACTGCCCATGGTTGTGGATTCATCCCTGTAGCAGTTTGATATTGTTTATGAATTCCAAAAATATTGGATTATGTTTGTGAACTTGGTTGATTCCTCTGGGCATATTAAATGGTATTGGATTCAGAGGTTTCACTTTTACTTGGTTGTGTTGTGATTAGGGGTTTGATTAGGCCACATCGGTGGGACATTGAGTCCCTGCATGCTTGGTGGGCAGGGACTCACAGAGAAAACTAAATAGCAGGGAAATTAGTTGGAGTTTTAATATTGGAGTGCCAGGAAGTAAACACACAGAGAAGCAGATATTTGAGGAAGCAGAGAAGGCTTCATTAGACATGGCAGATTCCCCAGGAAGAGAGATGAACCCTTAACCTGAAAGTCTATGGCTGGTCTGTGGAAACACCAGAGAGAAACAAGCTCTGGGAGATAGACAAGACTTATTCCAGCCTAAAACTGATATTGGAAGAAGCTGGGACCATGAATCCTTAAGAGGTAGAGGAAGCCTGAACCCTTACAGATGTCAGCAGCCATCTTGCTCCAACACATGGCAACAGACTTTGGTGAGGGAAGTAAATTATGCTTTATGGCCTAGTAACTGTAAGCTTCTACCCCAAATAAAGACCCTTTATAAGAGCCAACAGATTTCTGGTATATCACATCAGCACCCCTTTAGCTGACTAATACAGAATTTGGTACTGGAGAGCAAGGTCGTGCTTTGCAATTACCAAAATGCCGGAATGGTTTTATAAATGTGTAAGGTATATTTTTTGGAAGAATTGTGAGATACCTGATAGAAAAGGTCTAGATTTCTTTGTAGACCCTTTTGGTAGTAATGTGAATGTTAAAGAGGCTTTTTATGAGAGCTTAGAAGTAAATGATGAAACTATTATTGGAAACTGGAAGAAAGGTGATGTGTGTTTTAAAGCTACAGAGTACTTATCAAAATTAACCCCTGGTGTTTTATGGAAGGCAGAATTTTAAAATGGTGAGCCTGGGCATTTAGCTAAGAACATTCCAAAGTAAACTTGGAGAATGTGGCTTGGCTTCTCCTTGTAGCTTATAGTAAAATGCTGGATGAAAGAGATAAGCTGAGGAGTGAACTGTTGGGCACAAATAAACCAGAAACATATTCTGGAAATTCCAAGCCTCTGGAAATCAAGCTCCCAGATGATAGTGCCCTGTTTGAGGGCTTAACTAAACTTGGAATTTGTAAATCAGGATCAAAAATACAGTTATCTAGGAAAGACTTGTGGAAAGTCTTACTATCTGATGGCTTGGACCCTGGCTTCTTGCATGCTAAAACAACAAACTTTTTTGAGAGAGCTGTATGAACAAAACCAATATCAGCTTGGAATAAAAGGGACATGTAGGAGAAAGATGGAAGGGGAAATAACTTCAAGAGGAAAACCATGGAAGCTGAGATCTGGAATTATGACATTTCCTTGGGCCAAAGGAGGAACCCCACCCATGTTTACAAAGAGGGTGAGTTTTACCCAGCAGTTGAAGAAGGTGGAAGTTCCCACCCACCGTTCAAGGAGAATTTTGCTATCTCAAGGTACAAGAGAGTGTAGAGCACATTCCCAAAAATTAGGGAGGTTAAGGTCACCACCCATAGGTCTTACAGGGGTGGGCTTGTCTCCCATGGATTAGGGAAGGCCAGATTGCCAACTCATTGCTCTGAGAGGGTTGGGCCTGTATGCCAAAGGTTAGGGAGGATGTTGTCTTCACTTCACTGTACTAGGGAGTTTAAAACTCTAACCCAAAGATTATGTAAAGTGTGGCAATCACCCCAACACTCTTGGAGGGTGAGGTCTGGAGCTCGGTCACCATCCAGATGCTTGATGAAGGTGGCATCAAGAAAATGATCATTGGGCAACCCTGTGGAAAGGGTGGGTCCCCATGTGGCACCACGGATAAGAGACCATCATCTTAAGAATGACTCTGAGACTTTAACATCTAATGAAGTATGCCCTGCAGGTTTACAGAACTGTGTGGGACACAAGACACATGATTTCCTCCCTATTTCCCCTTATGTTAATGCAGATGTTTATCTTTTGTCTGTGCATTTGTATTTTGAAAGCAGATAAATGCCTTTGTAAGTTTCAGAGGTCTACAGCCAAACTGGACTTTACCCTAAAACAAACTGTATTTCTTTAAATTGATTGTGATAGGATTTTGTATTCCATTGCTTCTGACTTAAGGTTTTTTGAATATTGTATAGTCATTTTGGAATTCAAAGGGTGGCGTGTAGCAGTTTGATATTGTTTATGAATTCCAAAATAGATATCGGATTATGGTTATGAACTTGTCTGTTCCTCTGGACATATTAGATTGTATTGGATTTGGAGGTGTATTATTCAGGCAAAGGGGTGCTGATGCAAAATACCAGAAATATGTTGGCTTTTATAAAGGATATTTATTTGGGGTAGAAGCTTGCAGTTACTAGACCATAAAGCATAAATTACTTTCCTCACCTAGGTCTGTTACCACATGTTGGATGACACACAAGATGAATGCTGATATCTGCCAAGAGTTCAGGCTTCCTGGGTTCCTCTCTTCCTGGGGCTTTTTTTCTTTCTGCACTCATCCTCCCTGCTCTCTCCACAATTCCAGCTCTGTCTTTCTCCCTGGGGTTTGATTCTTTCCAGGCTTAGCTGCTCTGCTCCTCTGTGTACTTACTTCCCAGGCTCCAGCTCAATGCAATGTCCTACTGACATGGCCCAATCAAAGCCTTAACCATTATTTAATCAAGTAAAATTGAAACTTCTGAATCAAATATAATCTAATATGCCTGGAGGGACAGACCAGTTTATAAACATAATCCAATATCTATTTTTGGAATTCATAAACAATGCCAAACTGCCACAAAATGTTTCACTTTTACTTATTTGACTTTTGATTAGGGTTTTAATTGGGTCATGTCAGTGGGATATTGAGTCCCCACCCTCTTGGTGGGCAGGGACTCACAAAGAAAACTAAATGGCAGAGGAGTTAGTTAGAGTTTTTATATTGGAGATCTGGGAAATAAACACACAGCAAAGCAGATATGTGAGGAAGGGATAAAGGCTCCATTAGACACAGCAGGGTCCCAGGAAGAGAGATGAGTGCTTAGCCTGAAAGTCTACAGCTGGCATTTTGGAGAGAGCGGAGCAACTGAGCCCAGAGAGAAATGATCCCCTGGAGAGAGATGAGAATCATCCCGGCCTATAGCTGATATTGGAAGAAGCTGGGACCATATTGCCTTAACAGGAAGCCTGAACCCCTGCAGACATCAGCAGGCTTCTTGTTCCAACACATGGCAACAGACATTGGTGAGGGAAGTAATGTGCACTTTATAGCTGGTATCTGTAAGCTTCTACCCCAAATAAATACTATTTATAAAAACCAACAGATTCCTGATATTTTGCATCAGCACCTCTTTGGCTGACTAATACAATCCCTAACATTCACAAGGAAGAAAGGTGGGTGATTTTTTTTGGTTCCTGGGGCAATGCAGGCAGTTTTTACTTGCATAGTTCACAGTACTAACTGCACCCTTAGGCTCCTGCACCATCCCCAGCAAGAAAGAAAGGGTAAGAACCCGATGAATAGGAGCTGAAAACATTCAGATTGGCTTAACACAAACTGTTGTAAAGTTCCAAAGTAAGTTGAACCAAGTGTCAAAAATGGGCTTTAACACAAAGCTAATCAACAAGTAAGCCCTAGACTATAGAGAGACATTGATCCCAGAATAAGTACATCAGTAAAATCAGATGCTGAACAACAGCAAAAAAGTTATAAGATATACTAAGAAACAGGAAGGTATGGCCCAGTCAAAGGAACAAATTAAGCCTCCAGATCACATACAGAGGTTTAGATAACTAATAATATATGTCCAAACTGATCTCCTTAACAAAGTCAATGAAATAACTAAACAGAGTAAGGATATTAAAAATATGGTGGGTGAATGCAAAGAAGACTTTTAATGCATACACAGAAAAAGAACAGATCTTATGGGAATGAAAGGCACAATAAACAAAAATAAAAATACACTGGAGGCATATAACAGCAGATTTGAATTTGGAGAAGAAAGGATCAGTGAGCAGCTTGAATTCAGGGCTTCTGAAAGTGAACACGAAAGAACAGATAAAAGAATGGGAAAAAATTCAACAGGGTCTCAGGGAACAGAATGATGACAGATATGTGTAATGGGTATACCAGAAGGAGAAGAGAAGGGAAAGGGGGCAGAAAGAATATTTGAGGAAAATCTCCCAACTCTTTTAAAAGATATATATACCATATCCAAGAAGCACAGCATACTCTAATCCAAATAATCCAAACAAAATGACTACAAAACACATACTAATCAGAATGCCAAATGCCAAAGATAAAAAGAGAATTCTGAAAGCAACAAGAGGAAAGCAATTGATCTCACACAAGGGATGCCCAATAAAATTAAGTGTGGATTTCTCATCAGAAACCATATAGGAGGTTGTGGGAAAATGGCGACAGAGCTGAATGCTTTTACAAAAACAATGGAGAAAGAGTTAAAAGCTGTCTGAGGGACCTGCTTTGGGGGTCAGCAGGCCAGGACAGTGTTACACAACTCCCAGTAAGGAGAGGGACAGAGAAAGAAAGATGTCAAAATGGCAAATGTGAGTTACCAAGCTGCCATGGTGGCCAGGAAGGGCTCCCCTTCCCGACCACTATGATATTAAGCTGGGGTAAAACCCCTGGTTCACTGCAGTCACCTGACAGGGAAACAGACATCTTCCTCCCTGTCAGGTGTTTCAAGGGAAAAGGGAAGGGAGGTCAGGGTCCTTTTCTTCAGTGAGTTCTGCCAGCAGAGTCCACTTTGAATCTCTGATCTGGAGATTCAACACAGGAATACAGGAAAGCTGAGACTGAAACACTTCTGTGGAAAGGTGTGCTGACTAGCACCATCAGCTGGCCAGTCTGAAAATTGCAAAAACTGTTCTCCACACTCTCTGCATCCAACCCTTGGGAGAAAAACTGCATCCCACTAGTGATTCCCTGGCCCACTTTTGAAAATTTAAACAAGGAAATTTTAAAGACTTAGAATAAGTTGAACCAAATATCAAAGAAGAGCTGTGAGGAAAAAAATTATGCAAGAGAGAGAAAATTGGTCATCACAGTAAATTCACCAACATATTCAGAGGCTTAGACATCAGAAAAAATTATAAGCCATACTAAGAAACAGGAAGAGATGGCCCAGCCAAAGGAACAAGCCAAATATTTTGAAGAGATACAGGATTTAAGACATTTAATCAGCTATAATTACACAATTTTCCTAAATCACTTCAAAGAATTTTAAGAAAACATGACTAAAGAAATAAAGGATATTAAGAAGACACTGGGAGAGCATAAAGAACAATTAGAAAGCCTGCAAAGAAAAGTAACAAAACTTATGGCAATGGAGACATGAAGGGTGAGATTAAAAAATACTTTAGAGGCACATAAGAGCAGATTTGAATTGCTTGAAGACAGAATTAGAGATTTCAAAGACATAACATCTGAAATGGAAAAAACAGGAGAATAGAAAGAGACAAGAACAGAAAAAATGGGACAAAGTCTCAGGGAATTGAATGAATATGTGAAGTGCATAAATATTCAAACTATTGGTGTCCCAGAGGAAGAAAAAAAACAGAAAAGGGACAGAAAGAATATTTGAGGAAATAATGAATGAAAACTTCCCAACCCTTATGAAGGACATAAATATCAATATCCTAGGACAATTCACCCCAAACAGAATAAACCTGAGTAGGCCTTTCTGAAAAACCTTCTATTCAGAATGACAAATAGATAAAGATAGGATTCTGAAAGCAGCAAGAGAAGTAAAGCATCACATACAAGGGAAAATCGATAAGATTAAGTGCTGACCTCTCATCAGAAACTATGGAGGAGAGAAGAAAGTGGTATGATATATTTAAGGTACGGAAAGAGAAAAACTGCCAGCCAAGAAGTCTGTATCTGGCAAAAGTGTCCTTCAAAAATTAGAGTGAGTTCAAATTCTTCACAGACAAACAAATACTGATAGAATTTGTTACCAAAATACCAGATTTATAGGAGATATTAAGGGAATACTGCAGCCTGAAAGGGATTAACAAGGCAAGAGATTTGGAGAAGAGTTTAGAAATGAAGATTATTAGGAAGAGTAAATTAAAGGATAAGAAGACAAACAATAGAAGGATATGACAACAGAGAGCTAAAGGACATAACAGATGAAGTAAGTAATGCTTTTATAGTACTAACATTGAATGTTAATGGGTTGAACTCCCCAAGCAAAAGACATAGATTAATAGAATGGATTAAAAATACATGAGCTATCTATATGTTTTCTACAAGAGACCCTCCTCAGATGTAAGAACACAACCAGGTTAAAAGTGAAAGGTTGGAAAAAGGTGTTCCATGCAAAAACAAACAAAAACAAAAAAACAAAAAAAAAACTGGAGTAGTGATACTAATATTGGACAAAATAGATTTCAAATGCAAAATTTATAAGGGTTGAAAAGGCAATTAACCAAGATGAAATGACTATAGTAAATATTTATGCACC
Source organism: Chaetophractus vellerosus (assembly GCA_004027955.1). Lineage (NCBI taxonomy): Eukaryota > Metazoa > Chordata > Mammalia > Cingulata > Chlamyphoridae > Chaetophractus > Chaetophractus vellerosus. Next base: position 7,671 of record PVKH010000717.1, read on the forward strand.
TAATCTGAATGCCTCAAGATTCATGAGACACACACTGGCAAAACTGAAGGGAGGAATAGATGTCTTTACAATAATAGTTGGAGACTTTAATACACCACTCTCAGTATTGTATAGAACATCTGAAGAGAGGATAAATAAAGAAACAGAGAGCTTGAATAATATGGTAAGTGAACTAGACCTAACAGACATCTATCAAGCATTGCATTCCAAAACAGGAGTTTTGGGTGCATCAGTCGATGTACACGTGACTGGTTACCAAAAGTTGGACACAGACCAGGTGTATATCAACTGATGAACGGGTAAACAAATTGTGGTGCATACACATGATGGAATATTATACAGCAGTAAGAAGAAATGAAGTCGTGAAGCATATGACAACATGGATGAGCCTGGAGGACATTATGTTGAGTGAAACAAGACTGAACTGAAAGACAAATACTGTATGATTGTGCTGTTATGAACTAAATATACTGTATAAACTCATGTAGTTGCTAATTAGAATATAGGTCACCAGAAAATAGAAAGAGGGTATAAAATGAATAGCTAAGGGTTAATCTACATCAAATTGTAAAAAGTTATTTGTAAATCTTTGGAAATGAATAGAAATGGTAAAAACATGTCATGGTGTTTGGAATTAGCAATGAAATTGTATGGGTAGGACAGTGGTTGGAAAAGGAAAGTCTAAGGTCATGTATATTACTAAAAGGAAACTGTAGCACGGAAATATATAAGATAGTAAAACCTCATGTGAAACACAAATATGGGTGATATTGCATATGTAAGACAGTTTTTACAAAATATAAATACAGAGAACCAGCTGTAGCTCAATTGGTAGGGCTCTGGTTTACCACATGGGAGGCCCCTGGTTCTGTTCCCAGGTCCTCCTGGAGAAGGCAAGCCGCTGTGAGCAGGCAAGCACGGCGCGGTGAGCTGACTCAGCAGGATGATGCAGCAGGGGGAGAAAGGCAGACACAGAAAAACGCAAAGCAGATGAACACAGCGAGCATGGGCAGCAAGGGGGGGGGGATATATAAATAAATAAAATAAATAAATCTTTAAAAATATATATATATATATACAAATATACTAGATAGAAGGAAAAAGAATAACAGCTATTTATGCCAGGTCAGGCATAGGGAGATTGAGAGTGATGAGTTTTGTTTGCTTGTTTTTGTTTGTTATTATTATTGGAATAATGAAGTGCTCTGGGAGTGATTGGAGTGATGAATGCACAAATATGTGATTGCACTGAATACCACTGATTGTAATCTTTGGATGGAGTTATGTTTTATTAATATGTACCAATACAATTGAAAAAATGCTTCAAAAAAGAAAAATACTAATGTTCAAAATAAATTGAGAGACAGAAATGAAATAGCAGCTATGTATTGCAGAGGAAGCTTAGAGAGTTTGAGAAGTGAATATTAAGGGGTACAGTTATTTGTCTGATTTTTTTAGTATTACTATTAATATTGGAATAATTAAAATGATCTAATGGTGAATGAATTGATGCATGCACAGCTATGTGGTTATACCAAATACGTTTGATTGTAAACATTGGATTGATTGTATGTTTTGTTAATACATATCAACTGATGAAAAATAAAATGAAGAAGAAATCTGAAAAAAAATACATGAAAATATAGGCAAGAAGGCAGTGGTATTAAATATTTAAGATACTGCAAGAGAAAACTGCTGGCCAAGATTTTATATTGGGTAAGATTGTATTTCAAAAATGCAGGTGAGTGTATTCACAGATAAACAGAAACTGAGAGTTTGTCACCAAGAGACCAGTCTTGCAGGACATACTAAAGGGAATGCTGCAATCTGAAAGGAAAAGACAAGAAAGAGAGGCTTGGAAGAGAGTCTAGAAATGAAGATTATCAGTAAAAGTAACTAAAAGTATAAAAAGAGAATTGAAAATAAGATATGACAGGTTAAACCCAAAGGGTAAAATAGGTGAAGTAAGTACTGCCTTTTCAGTAATAATATTGACTGTTAATGAATTAAACTCCCTAATCAAAAGACACAGACTGGTGAAATGGATAAAAAAAATGAGCCATCAATATGCTGCCTATAAGAGACTCACCTTAGACCCAATAATACAAATAGGTTCAAAGTGAAATGCTGTGATATCTTTGATTAAATTATGTTAAGGTTAGGGCTTTGATTTGACCACATCAGTAAAGTGTAACTCAGTTTGAGTCCCCACCCCCTTCATGAGTTATATAAATGGACACTCTTTCAAGGAGACACACTGAAGTAAATACACAGGGAAATACACAGAGGAAGAGAGCAGGATCTTAGACACAGCAGAAGATAGAGCTTTGATCCTTAGGCCCCAGGGAGACAAATGTGCCATTTGCCTGATAGTTTCTAGCTACCTTGTGAAGAGAACAGAGCAGCTGAGCTGGGAAGAAATGAGTCTTCCAACCTACAGCTGAGACCAGAAGAAGCTGGGCCCATGAGACCTTAAGAGAAAGAGGCTGAAAACTCACAGACATCGCCTTCCATCTTGCTTCAACACATGGCAAATGACTTTGAGTGAGAAATCAACCTTGAGTTGGACTCTTTAAGGCCTTGTAACTTTAAGCCTTTACCCCAAATAAATACTCTTTATAAAACCAACAGATTCCTGGTACTTTGCATCAGCACCCCTTTGGGCTGACTAATATACACTCCAATAAGGTAGGATATGCACTTTTCTCAAGTTCTTATGGATCTTTCTCCAGGATAGATCATATGTTGGTTCACAAAACAAATTTTAAAAAATTAAAAAGATTGAAATTATATAAAGAAATTTCTCTGATCAGAATGGAATGAGGCTGGAAATCAATAACAGGCAGAAAAATGGAAAATTCACAAACAAATGGAGATTAAACAACACAGGGAAGCAATCAGTGGGTCAAAGAAGAAACTGCAAGAGAAATAAATAAATATATTGAGACAAATGAAAACAAGAACACAACATATTAAAACTTACTGGATGCAGCAAAGGCAGTGTTGAGAAGGAAATTTTTAGCTCTCAATTCTTGCATTAATAAAGAAGAAAGATCTAAAATCAAAGACCTAACTACACATCAGGAAGTACTAGAAAAATAACAGCTAACAATTTCTGAAACAAGAATAAGGAAAGAAATAAAAAATAATAGAGTAGAAATAAATGAATTTGAGAACAAAAAACCAATAGAGAGAATCAACAAAACCAAAAGTTGTTTCTTCAAGAAGATCAACAAAATTGACAAACAAAAAAAAAAAAAAGATAGAGAGAGAGAAGATGCAAATAAATAAAATCAGAAATGATAGTGTGGACTTTACTACTGACCCAACAGAAATAAACAGGATCATAAGAGGATATTATGAACAACTGTACGGAACCAAACTATACAACATAGACAAAATGGACAAATTCCTAGAAAAGCATTGTATTAGTCAACCACAGGGGTGCCTTTGGAAATATACCAATAATTGGTTGGTCTTTATAAAGGGTATTTATCTGGGGTAGAAGCTTACAGTTAGCAGGCCACAAAGCATAAGTTTCTTCCCTCACCAAAGTCCATGTGTTGGAGCAAGATAGCTACAACGTCTGCCAGGGTTCAGGCTTCTGGGTTCCTCTGTTCCTGGGGCTAAGTTTCTCTCTGGGCTTAGCTTCTGGTTCCTCCACAAGTTCAACTGTAGACCATGAGGCTCTCTATGCTTTGCATCTCTCCACAAGGCCAGCTGTAGACTATCAGGCAAATGGCTCACTTGTCTTCTCCTGGGGCGCTCCTCTCCAACATCAGAACCGCTTCTCAAAAATCTGCTTCTCAAATATGCTCCCTCTGTCTTTGGCCTTGCCTTTTATACTTGAGACCACACCCACCGTGGGATGGGGTCAATGCCGTACTGACGCAGCCCGGTCAACACCCTAATCATAACCCAATTATGCCCAGATGAACAGGTCAGTTTACAAGCATGATTCAATTTATATTTTTGGAATTCATAATTAGATAAAACTGTCAAACCATTACAAGCATGAAAAACCAGCACTGATCATAGAAGAAGTAGAAGACCTCAACAGACCAATCACAAGTAAAGAGAATGAAACAGTCATCAAAAATCTCCCCAAAATGAAAAGCCCAGTACTAGATGAATTCACAGGTGAATTCTACCAAGCATTCAAAGAACACTCAAAACCAATATTGCTCAAACTCTTTTAAAAAATTCAAAAGGAGGAAATGCTACCAAACTCATTTATGAGAGTGAAGCCAGCATCACTCGCATAAAGCCAATTAAGACATTTTGGAAAAAAAATTAATGACCCAATTCCCTAATGAATATAGATACAAAAGTACTCTACAATATATTTGCTAATTGAATCCAACAGAACATTAAAAGAATTATTCATCATGATCAAGTTGGTTTTATCCCAGACATGCAACAGTGGTCCAACACAAGAAATTTTTAAATCAGTATAACATACTATATTAATAATTTGAAGTGAAAAATGATATGATCATCTCAAATGACCCAGAAAATTCATTTGAAAAAAAAATACCCCATACTTTCTTGATATTAATGAAAAACATGAATAGAAAGAAATTTTCTTATCATGATAAAGGCATATATGAAAAACTCCCACCTAACATTGAATTCAATAGTGAAAGACTGAAAGCTTTTCTGTTGAGATTGGGAATAAGACAAGATGCCCATTGTCACCACTGTTGTTCAATATAGTGCTGGAGGTTCTAACTAGAACAGTTAGGAAAGAAAAAGACATGAAATTGGAAGGGAAGAATTGAAACTTTTGTTATTCACAGATGATATGATCCTATACCTAGAAAGTCCTGAAAAACTACAACTAAGCTACTAGAGCTAATAAGTGATTTCAGCAGAGTAGCAGGACGCAGGATTAATACAAAAAATTAGTAGTGTTTCTATACACTACTAATGAACAATCTGAATAGGAAGTCAGGAAAAAATGACATTGACAATAGCTATTAAAAGAATCAAGTGTTCATGAAAAACTTAACCAAGGATGGAAAGGACCTGTATTCAGAAAACTACAATACTACAATGCTAAAATAAATCAAAGTTGACCTAAACAAATGGTAAGAGAGTCCATCTTCATGGATTGGAAGACTAATTATTGTTAAGATGGCAATACTACACAAACTGGTTTACAGATTCAACACAATACCAATTAAAATTCCAACAACCATTTTTTTTTGAGAAAAGGAAATGCCAATTATCAAATTTATTTGGAAAGGTAAGGGGCTGAAAATAACCAGAAATATATAAAAATTGAAGAATTAAGTTGGAGGCCTCTCACTTCCTGACTTTAAATGATATTATCTAACTATAGTGATAAAAAAATAGCATAGCACAGACATAAAGATAGACATATAGACCAATGGAACCAAATTGAGTGCTCAGAAGTAGAACCCTGCATCTATGGTCAATTGATTTTGACAAGGCTGTCAAGCCCACCCAGCTGGGTCAGAACAGTCTTTTCATCATATGGTTCTGGGAGAACTGGATAGCCATATCCAAAGGAAACTATGAGGATCCCTACCTCACATATTATCTAAAAATTAACTCAAAATGGATCAAAGATCTAAATATAAAATCTAGAACCATAAAATTCCTAGAAGAAAATGTAGAGAAACATTCTTCAAAATCTGGTGATAGGTGGTGGTTTCTGAAATCTTACACCCAAAGAATGAGCAATGAAAGAGATTAAAAAAAGAGAGAGACATGGACTTTCCTCAAAATTAAACTCTTTTGTGATTCAAAGGTCTTCGTCAAGAAGGTGAAAAGGCAGCCTATTCAATGAAGAATATTTTTGGAAACTACATATTGGATAAGTGTTTGATTTCCATGTTATATAAAGTAATCATACAACTCAAAACTAAAAGGATAAGCAATTAAATTTAAAAATTGCAGTAAAATACTTAAATAGACATTTTTCCAAAGAGGCAATGCAAAAGACCCGAAAGCACATGAAAACATGATCAATATCACTAGCTATTAGGGAAATACAAATCAAAACTACTATGATATATCATTTCACACTTTGTAGAATAGACATTATTTAAAAAAAACAGAAAACTACAAGTGCTGATGAGGATGTGGAAAAATAGGAACAGTCCGTCACTGTTGGTGGGAATGTAGACTGGTGCAGCATCTGTGGAAGACAGTTTGCGGTGCCTCAGGAAGTTAAACAGAGAACTGCTGTATGATCCAGCAATTCTTCTACTAGGAATATATTCAGAAGAGCTGAAAACAGAGTTGCAAACTGATACTTGCACACTGATGTTCATAGTGGCAGTGTTCACAATTGCCAAAAGATGGAAACAATCATGTGCCCATCAGCCGATGAATCTATAAACAAAATATGTTTTATACATACAATGGAAAACTATGTTGATTTAAGAAGAAATGAAATTGGGAAACATATGACAACATGTATGAACCTTGTGGACATTATATTGAGTGAAATAAGCCAGACACAAAAAGGCACATATTGTATGGTCTCACTAGTATGAGTTAAATACAAAGAATAAACACATGGAGTTAAAGCCTAGAGTATATGTTATTAGGAGATAACATGAGGGCTGAGAAGGGGTGATGATGCTTAATGTATATAGAATTTTTAATTAAGTTGATTGCAAATGAGTGGACATAGATCGAGTTGTTGGTAGCACATTATCATAAGTATAACTAACACAGCTGGTTTATAAATGTGATTTTGGCTGAAAGGGGTAGTCTAGGGATGTAAATGTCAACTGAAATAAAGCTAGAGAATAATCTAGGGGACTGTAGAATATAGTGAACACTGTGGTGGATGAAGATTATTGTTAATAGCACAAATACAAGAATTTTCTTCTATGAAATATAACAAAATGTATGTCACCATTACAATGTGTTAAAGAATATGGTGATACATGGGGAAAATAGAATAAAAGTAACTCATGAACTATATTTAACAGCAATATGTAATATTCTTGCATCAATGGCAAAGAAGGTACTATATCAATATTAAGGGTCAGTAATATGGGGGTGTAGCAGTTTGATATTATTGATGAATTCCAAAAAGAAATATTGGATTATGTTTGTAAACTGGTCTTTTCTTCTGGGTGTGATTAAATTATGATTAGGGCTTTGATAAGTCCACATCAGTAGGATTTTGAGTCCCCACCCCTTTGGTGGGCAGAGACTCACAGAGGAAATGGCATGGCAAAAGAGTTAGTTGGAGTTTTGAGCTAGAGCACAGGAAGTGAACAAACAGGAGAAGAATACAGAGGAATAGAGATGGCTCCTTAGACACGGCAGAAGCCCTGAGGAGAAAGAGCCATTTACCTGATAGTTTACATCTGGCCTTGTGGAGAGAGCACAGCAGCTGAGCCCAGAGGAAAACAGAGCCCTAGGAAGAGAGGAACCCAAGAAGCCTGAACCCTTGGCAGATGTTGGCAGCCATCCTGCCCCAAAACGTGGCAATAGACATTGGCGAGGGAAGTAACTTCGGCTCTGTGACCTGGAAACTGGAAACTTCGACCCCACATAAATACCCTTTATAAAAGCCAATAGAGTTCTAGTATTTTGCATCAGCACCCCTTTGTGTGACTAATAGAGGGAGGAATGGAATTTTTTCTATTGGAGTAAGGAAAATGTTCTATAGTTGACTGAGGCATGACTGCACAACTCTGTGATGAAACTGAGAGCCACTGAGCGTACACTTTGGATGGACTGCACAAGGCATGGGACTGTATAACACAGTGAACCATGTGGTGGATGACAGACTGTGGTTGACAGAACAAATATGAAAGCATTATCTCATAAACGAAGACAAATGTACAACTAATACATACTGTTAACAATAGGATGGTTTATGGAAAAATACAACAAATGTAAGCTTTGGACCATAGTTAGTAATAATATTTTGAAGTTGTTCTTTCATAATTTATAAAAATGTTCCACAACAATGCAAAGTTTTGGTGGTGGGGAAATATATGGGAATTCTACACATTATGCATGATGGGAAATACATCCATGAACAATGTTTGGCCAGCACAGTGATTCAAGAAATAAAAGGTTAAGTCAAACAATAAACTATCATCTTGCAGTTATTTTAAAGATATTTTCCAGTTTAAAAAAAGACAATCCAGATAATTTGGTGATGAACAGATGTACTCTAACTTTGTTGTTTGAGGGGGTTGTTGTAATCATCAAATAACTCATTATTTAGATTTTCTGACTCAGGAAATCAAATCCTCAAAAATTATGCAAAGGAAAAAAATGCTAGAAGGATGGTGATGCTCACTGATCATTATCTATAACATAAAAAAGGGAAAATAGGAAAAGAAAAAAATCTACAGTGGCAACATTTAAACGAGTTTTGAGGCCTCAACTAGATTGGACATAATGCACTTTAAAACATGAAAAATGTTTACTTGTAGTTTCAGGTTCAAAAGATCGACTTAAGTACTTGTTTGATAAAAATTTTGGTAAATTCATTCACATTTATTTTCTCATTTATTCCTTAAAACAATTATATAAGTGAAAAGTTTTAGAAAAACTAGAAACATGCACAAAATTTTATTGTACACTTTGACAAATTATGTAAATATGTGTGTTTGAAATATACTCAAGTGCAATCTAGGTAAATAAAAATAGCTTTATTTTGTGATGCTAGAAATGGTTTTAGGTTCTCTTTCAAAATTGTCTTTAATCTTTGTTATTGATGGCTACCTAAAAAAAAATGAATGCCTACAACAAATAATTAGGAATAGAAAGATTTTTGTTTTAGAGAAAATAAAATAGCTCAATTGGAAAATCATCTTGCACAATGTAATTTAAAATGGCCCATTTTTTTCCTTTCTGAAACTTGGTTTACACTGAGAGTTTGCTTTATTTGTACCAATAAGTATAAACAAATTTGAAAATATAACGGGATTTTCCAGAAATATTCAGTTAATAGCCTGAGAAAAACATGAAACAATATAGCTATCATAAACATATCCTAGACTCAAGTTTTCCAGGTTTTCTATTAAGTTATTTCCTGCATTTAAATTCTATTCTATGCTGTGGGATGGAATGGAAACGGAATATTTACCCACTGGAATTCAAGAGAATGTCCCTGTTTGGCAAGTTGTAGAACTTTGGCTTTTGAAGTCAGAACCTTGTTTCTCCTTTGTACCCTAAACAAGGCCAAATGTCACATTATGGTTCAAATCCTGGCCCTGGTAATTGCAAAAGTAGAAATCAACTATGAAAGTTATTTGAGGAGAATGCCAGCTATTAGAAAACAAGAACCACGTTCTAAACACAGAGAATAAATAAAAATGCAAGACTATTTCTAATGCTGCTTCATTATAGTTGAAATCAGTAAAAAAAGTAAAAAAACTGAAAACAATTATTATTTGTTAGGTTGATAATTAATACATTTCTTTATCTTATCCTTCAAGATTCTCTTTAAACAGAATCATTCCTCTCAGACAAAGACATTTGGGATGAGTCTTTTAATGTGAGCCAAATAGAAACAGAAAGCATTAGAACCAGAAAAACTTAAATATTACTGAGTATGCAGTATTGCTTAGAGGGGGGTCAGCATCATTGGAGGAGGATGGGGTATTAGGGTGAATAGAAAAAGAGTAAGAAGCCAATAAAGGTAGCAGTCTATGTAGAGGTCACTAAGACTTTTTGGAGAGACAGACAAAATAAAAAGGAAGAAACCAAAGAATGTTTACATTTTTCAACCCCATATGTGAGGGTATCTAAAAGCACAGTTGGATGTTGACCTCATTGAAACTGAGGCTTCAATTGAGATTAAATTTAATATTCTCTACTCCCAGTTGCTCTGGCAGTGTACTAACAACTTTAAAATGAGAAAAAAATACATTTAAAATGAGGTAAACAATAAATGGAAGAAGGGCCACTTGGGTTCCAGTGAAATTTTAGGGATGAGAAATTCTAGGGAAGGTTTAAAGAGAGTTGGTCCAAAAAAGAGGGAAATCATGGATAAATGGCTATCTGTTATTTCAAGAGAGCTTCTAGTATTCCCTCTGACTCTACTTAAGTCCATGTAGTTCATAAATCCTGTAGGTAAGACATGCCCATATTGTCTTACCTAGTCTATTTATGGGTATTCCCACAAAGAAGCAGTGGTAGACTAAAAGAAAAGTGGCAAGGTTGACAGATTTAGCAAAAATAAAATAAAACAAGTGAAAAATAGGACTCCCAGTTAAATTTTAATTTCAGATAAACAATGAATAACTATTTTAGCATATGTATGTTCCATACAAGATTTAAGATATATTTATATTTAAAATATGTTTATATTTTCAAGATAATATCTATCAGATACCCAAGTCTTAATGACATAATTTGCTAATTGTTCTTTCAGGTGAGTTGTGCTCTATGTGAAACGTGGCTGGTTTAGTTCTCAACTCAAACCATCACAAAAGTGCTTTTCCCCGGGAAAATATAGTTACTTTAGTATGCAGTTGTAGTGCTTCATGCTTACTTCCCATTTTGTCACCCAATGTATTAGGAAGACATTTAACCAATGGTTAAGACTTAGTAAAATCAATAATTTGTATTGTTTCATGAAGGATTTCCTTAAATAGAGCTTGAAGCACCTAGCAGTTTTGCCATCAGTATAATCCCCAACACAGCAGTAATACAGGAAAATTGCATCTTGGTGCTATTATGGAAATAGTTTTGACCTTGTGGATCTCCTGAACGGGTCTTGGGAACTCCCAGTAATCACTGGACCACACTTTTAAAATTGTTCCACTCTTGGTCACATAACTGGTTAATATCAATGAACTTGGAACATTTCTTACAATATTGTTATTTATGTTGTTGATTTGTGGTCAAATAAACAAATAAGTAAATATAACATAAACATGTTTGATAATAACAAAAGCATTCACCCATTTCCAATGAAGTATTCTCATATATTTTGGGTGCATATATGCATTGTATTAGTCAGCCAAAAGGGGCGCTGCTAAATACCAGAAATCTGTTGGCCTTTATAAAAGGTATCTATTTGGGGTAGAAATTTACAATTACCAGATCATAAAGATAAGTTACTTTCCTCACCAAAGCCTATTGCCATGTGTTGGAACAAAATGGCTGCCAACGTCTATGAGGGTTCAGGCTTCCTGAGTTCCTCTCTTCCCTGGGTTTGCTTCTCCCTGGGCTCAGGTCCTCTGCTATCTCCACAAAGCCAGCTGTAGAGTATCAGGGAGACAGCTTGTTTCTCTTCCTGGAGCCTTTTCTCTTTCCTCATGATCAAGCTCCTCTATGTGCCTACTTCCCGGGGCTCCAGATCTAAATCTCTAAATTTCCTTCTCTGTAGTACAGTTCCTCTGTCCTGCTTCTGTGGCCCAATCAAAGCCTTAATCATTATTAAACCAAGTAAAAGTAAAACCTCTGAATCCAATACACTCTAATATGCCCAGAGGAAAAGACCAAATTACAAACATAATCCAATATTTCTTTTTTAAAAAATTATTTTTATTATTATATATCCCTGCCTTTCTGCTTGTTCTTGCTGTGTTGATTTTTGCGTTCTTCTGTGTCTGCTTGTCTGCTCCCCATTGCAGGGACCCGCTGAGTCAGCTCACCCCGTGGCGGCCTTGTCTGCTCACGGGTGGCTTGTCCTGCTTGCGGGCGGCTTGCCTTGCCCATGGCAGCTTTACCCTGCCATGGCAGCTTGCCTTCTCAAGGTGGTCTGCCCACTCAAGGAGGTCCCGGGAACTGAACCCAGGGCCTCCCACGTGGTAAACTGGCACCCTACCAACAGAGCTACAGCCGGCCCGCCCAATATTTCTTTATGGAATTCATCAATAATATCAAACTGCTACATGCATATTATTTCTAGATAAACAACTGAGAACATAACACCTACTTTTTTTTTTTCCAAAGACCATCCATGATGTTCTTTTAGTTTACTCTGCAGTAAGTGGAGACTAAGAAGGTTAAATGGCTTACACAGGGGGGCTACATGCCTTGTCTACTGGAAAAGTTGAATATATATGCTCATTGCAGAAACATTCATGCAGTATTTTCTCAAGATATTTTAAAAAACTGAATGATCCACACGCTTCATATTAACTCTACAGTGATTCTGTTTTATAATGTTTCCTAGGCAATCAAGTTTTTAATGTAAAATGTGGAAAATTGTAAAACAAGGCAATATTATTTTATAAGTCTATGTCTGGAACTTCAAAAACAGAATCATATATGTAAATGTTTAATAAGGATATTTTAACAGCTAAACCTCATTGAATTTTATTAAACAAATGTAACTTACTGATGTAAAATCAATGTTATTTTCCTATTGTTTGTATATATGTTGTATGCATATTTGTGTTTATATATATTCCATTATATGTGTGTGTATATATTCTCTTATGTGAATATTTCATTTGAATATGTTACCTGTTTAGTCCATACTCTTTTGAAAATAGTAGGTGTTATTTTCACTGATGCTTAACTATATAACTATATATATAATGGAACAGGTTGTTTTCTTTTTTTATTTCAGCAACCGAGGACGTAAATTCTCCTTCCTTAGGCTAGGCTATTTCTAAATACAAAGTAATGAATTGATTTGGTAAATTTATAAGAGAATAAGAATTTCAAAATATTAATATTCATTTATAATCTTCAATTCTTAATGTAGCTTAACAACTCTAAATGTGATGTTTTTTTCTAAAATCCTTTTTCAAGAAAAAGTAAAATTCCTGGAGTTGAAGGTTATGGAGTGTATATGGATTGCCTTTCTGTTCAAGAGTTGATTCTACAGATTTATTTGTTTATTGTCCCAGCAACAATACAGTGAAATACTGAAGCTCCAATAAACTTGCCTCTATTCTACTCTGGAAGAAATAAGGCTGTGAGAAAGAAAACAAAATTCCTAAAATCGCCCAGAATTAGTTCTGGTATATAATTAAACTGTCTTGCCAATCTCCTAATTCATTGTTCTTTGAAGGAGGTGAAGAAAGGCAAGTAAGAACAAATTTGTCCCTTAGTAATACCTGAATGCACGAACAGAGCACAATGCCCACTTCCTCATGTAGACCTTTCTCTAGCCTACTGGTATCATTGGTTTCTTATTGTATTCCTCTTTTATCTTCTTCCACCTACCTCTTATTTCATTTTTCTTTATTAATTTTCTTCATTTCACCCTCTTCTGCTGCTTTTTGGTCTTATTCTCCTTATGGAATTAAGAGTTTATTTTATTTTTTTACCTAGAAGCTCTTTAATCTTTTTTTATAAGATAAATTGTAGGTGAACAGAAATAAAAACATGCAGAAAATATAGAGTTCCCCCCCACATGCATATTTACCTATTATTACCACTTTACATTAGTGAAACAATTGATGAAACAAGGTTATTAAAATTATACTATCAACTATAGTCCATAGTTTGCACTAGGTTTCACTGTTTCTGTTCTGTAGTTCATTGTGTTTTTAAATTTTTATTCTAGTAACATGTACAACATAAAATTTATTCTTTTAAGTAAGTAAAAATATTTAATTGAGTGTTGTTAATTACATTCACAGTGTTGTGCTACCATCACCACCATCCATTTCCAAGACTTTTCCATCACCCCAAACATAAACTCTATACCCATTTAAGCATTAACAACCCATTCCCTACACCCACTGGGTCCCCCCTAATCTGTATGCTAGTTTCAGGTTCTATGAATTTCTTTTTCATAATTATTTCATATTAGTGAGATTATACAATATTTTTTATACTTTTGTTGTCTGGCTTATTTCACCCAATGTTCACCCAATGCCTTCAAGGTTCATCCATTTTGTAATATATATCAGAACTTTATTTCTTTTTAGAACTGAATAATAGTCCTTTGTATGTACACACCATATATTGTTTGTGCATTCATCTGTTGATGGACACTTCATTTCCTGCATCTTTTGGCAATCATGAATAATGCTTCTATGAGCATCAGTGTGTAAATATCTTTTTGAGACCTTGTTTTCAAGTGTTTTGGGATTTCTAGGTCATATGACAGAATGGATAAGAAAATGTGACCCATCTACATGCTGTCTACAAGAAATTCACCTTAGACCCAGGAGTACAAGGAGGTTGCAAGTGAATGGTTGGAAAATGATTTTACATGCAAACAATATCCAAAATTGTACCAGAGTTGCTATACTAATATCAAACAAAATAGACTTTAAATGCAAAACTATTGTAAGAGGCAGAGAAGAAAATTATATATTAATGAAATGAGCAATCTATCAAGAAGAAAAAACAATCATAAATATTTATGCATTTAACCAGATTGCCCCAAAATATATGTGACAATAAATGGAAAAACTAAGTGGAGAAATAGATACCTCTACAATTATAGTGGGGGGCTTGAATACACCATTATCAGCATTAGACAGAACATCTTGACAGAGGGACAATAGAGAAACAAGACCTTGAATAATACATTAGAGGATCTAGACCTAATAGACATATACAGAACATTACACACAAATACATCATTCTCAGGCACACATGGATCATTCTTCAGGCTAGACCACATGCAAGGTTACAGAACAACTCTCAAAAAATTCAGAAAGTAATTTATCAGGCAATAATCGAATGAAGCTGGAAATTAATAAGGAGCAGAGAACTGAATATGCACAAAGATATGTCAGTTAAACAACACACTCTTAGATAATCAATGGGTCAAGGTGGAAATTGAAAAGAAATCAATAACAACCTTGAAATGAATGAAAATGAGAAAACAACATATCAAAACCCATGAAATGCAGCAAAAACAGTGCTCAGAGGGAAATTCATAGCAATAATTGCTTATATGAAAAAAGAAGAAAATTAAAATCAAATACCTAACTGCATACATGCAAGAAATAAAAAAGAACAACAAAGCAATCCCAAAGTAAGCAGAAAGAAGCAAATAACAAAGATTAGAACAGAGCTAAATGAAATTGATAATTAAAAAAAAAACTAGAAAAATTAGCAAAACAAAAAACTGGTTCTTTGAGAAGATTAATAAAATTGACAAACCCTTAGCTAGTGATTATACACTTCAGGTAGAATAGCTAGAAACAGCAACTATGTATAGTGGGGGAAGGATAGAGAGATTGAGAAGTGAGGAATTTTCTTGTTTTTTGTCTCCTTTTTGTTTATTATTATTGTTGAAATAATGAAAGTGCTCTAATAATGATTGACATGATGAATGCACAACTATGTGATTATACCAAATACTATTGATTGTACATTTTGGATGAATTGTATGCTTTTTAATATGTATCAATAAAATTGATATGTTTAAAATATTTTTAAAAACTTCATGGAATTGACACATGGATAGAAATAATGACCAAATGAACTGAATTGAGAGTTCCGATATAGATTATCACATATAAGGTCAACTGATTCTTGAACAAGGACACCAAGGCCACTCAACTGGGCCAGAGTGGCTTTTTCAACAAACAGTGCTTGGAGAACTGGATATTCATATCCAAAAGAATGAGAGTGGATCACCATCTCATGCCCTATACATAAATTAACTCAAGATGGATCAAAGACCTAAATATGAGAACCAAGATCATAAAGCTCCTAGAGGAGTATATAGAGAAGGATCTACAAAACCTTGTAGTAGGAAATGTTTTCATAAACTTTACGCCCAAAGTGCAGGCAACAAAAGTTTTAACAAAATTTAAAACTGTTGTGCTTAAAAGGAGTTTGCCAAAAAAGTGAA
Organism: Chaetophractus vellerosus; assembly: GCA_004027955.1. NCBI lineage: Eukaryota > Metazoa > Chordata > Mammalia > Cingulata > Chlamyphoridae > Chaetophractus > Chaetophractus vellerosus. Next base: position 23,404 of record PVKH010000717.1, read on the forward strand.
AAGCAACTTACTCAATGGGAGAAATATTTGGGAACCATTTATCTGAGAAGGGCCTAATATACGACATATATAAAGAAATCCTACATCTTGAAAATGTAAACACAAACAACCATTTTTTTTTTAATGGGCAAGATATTTGAATAGACACTTACACAAAGAAAAAATACAAATGGCTAAAAAGCACATGAAAAGATGCTCAACATCACTAGCTACTAGGGAAATGCAAATCAAAATTACAATGAGATATCATCTTATATCTATTAGGCATGCAGCTATTAAATAAAAACAGAGAAATACAAGTATTGGAGTAGATGTGGAGGAAAGGGAAGTCATCCACTGCTGGAAGGAATGTAGAATGGTGCAGCCATTGTGGAGGACAGTTTGGCATTTCCTAAGGAAGATAACTATAGATCTGGATATGATCCAACAATCCCACATCTAGGTATATGGCCAGAAAAGTTGAAAGCAGTGACATGAACTGATATACACACCAATGTTCATAGCAATATTATTTACTGTTGCCAAAAGTTGGAAGCAACCCAAGTGTCCATCAATAGATGAATGTTTAAGCAAATTGTGGTATATATGTATAATGGAATTTTACTCAGCTGTAAGAAAGAGTGCAGTTTTAACACATGGGACAACATGGATGAATCTTGAGGACCTTATATTGTGTGAAGTAAGCCAGTCAGTAAAGGAAAAATATTACATGACCTCACTGATATGACCTAAGCAAATTGAGCAGACTCACAGTTAAAATCTTGAAGACAGGTTATCAAGAGACAGAAAGGGAGTATATGTGTTAAGGGGGAAGGGGTAGGGTGTATGGGAATCCCCCTATATTTTCAATATAACATTTATGCAACCTAAAGCTGCTTTCAAAATTAAATAAATAAATAATAAATAAACAAACAAACAAACAATATGCCCTTTATAGTGTTGAGGCAATTATTTCTACTCTTTGTTTTCTAAGTTTTTCTCTCAAGAAGGGGTGCTGGATTTTGTAAAATGCCTTCTCTGCATCAATTGAAATGATCATGTTGTTGTGTTCCTTCATTCTATTGCTTGGTATATTACATTAAATGATTTTCTTATGTTGAACCACCTTTGCATAGCTGGGATAAATCCCAATTGATCATGGTGTATAGTTTTTTTAATGCACTATTGGATTCAGTTTCTTTTGTTTGTAGAAGTTTTTTCAACTTTTTATATATTAAGGATATTGGTCTGTAATTTTATTTTTTGTGGCATCATTGTATTTGGTATTAGAGTGATATTGGCCTTATAGAATGAATTAGGAAATATTCCCTCATCTTTAATATTTTTTGGAAGAGTTTGAGTAGGATTGGTGTTAATTCTTCTTGGAATGATCAAATTTTCCTGTGAAGCCATCTGATCCTGGATTTATCTTTGTTAGGAGGTTTTTTGATGGCTGATTCAGATGGTTTTCTTGTTATTTTTCTATTGAGGCCTTCTATTTCTTCTTGAGTCAATATAGGTAGTTTGTGTATTTCTAGGGGTTTGTCCATTTCATCTAGGTTATAAGTATATTCTTACAATCCTTTTTATTTCTGTGAAGTTGTTAGTAATTTCCCCTTTTCATTTATGATATTAATTATTTGCACTTTTTTTTTTTGGTCATTCTAGACAAAGGCTTGTAAATTTAATGATCTTTTCAAAGAACCAATCTTGTTTTACATTATTGATTTTGTTCTCTATTACATGTTTCACCACTCTAATCTTTTTTATTTCCTACCTTTTGTTCACTTTGAGTTAAGTTTATTCATTTCTCTAGATTCTCCAGTATTGACGTTAGGTCTCTAATTTGATCTTCTAGTTTAATGTAAACATTTAGAGATGTAAATTTCCTTCTTATTACAGACTTTGCTGCATCTGCTAAGTTTTAGTGTGTTGTGTTGTTGCTTTCACATGACTCAGATTTTTCCCAATTTTCCTTGTGATTTCTTCTTTGACCCACTAGTTGTTTAATAGTGTGTTGTTAAATTTTCACATATTTATGAATTTTCAAGTTCTACCTTTATTATTTATTAACACCTTGATTCCATTGTAGTCAGAGAAAATATATCATATGATTTCAATGTTTTTATAATTTATTGAGACTTGTTTCATGACCTAACCAATGTTCTATCCTGGAAAATAATCTGTGCACACTAGAGACGCATGCGTATTCTGTTGCTGTTGGGTGAAGTGTTCTATATATGTCTGTAGGACCAGTCGTTTTATAGTATTGTTTAAGTCTTCTCATTCCTTTTTGATCTTCTGTCTAAATGTTCTGTGCATTAATGAAATTAATGCATTGTCTCCTATTATTAATGTAGAAACATCTATTTCTCCCTTAAAATCTGTCAATATTTGCTTCATATATTTTGAATCTCTGTTGTTAGATGCATATATATTTGTAATTGTTATGTCTTCTTATTGAATTGATTCTTTTATCTTATTGAATTGATCCTTTGACCCTTGTAACAGTATGGACTTTAAAGTATATTTTAATTGATATTAGTTTAGCTACCCCAGTGCTCTTTTTAAAATTACTTGCATAGCACATCTTTTAAACAGCATGTAGTTGTGTCATTCTTTTCTACCCATTTTGCCAATCTGCCTTTTGATTAGAAAGTTTAATCCATCTATATTTAAAGCAACCACTGATTAAGCAGGACCTGCTTCTCCCATTTTGCTATTTGGTCTTAAACAGATTTTCCTCTCAATTCTTCAGTTAATGCTTATTTTCATAGGTATTTGATTTTTTGTGTTGTACCATTTTGAGTCTCTTCTCATCTCTGTCTGTATGTTTTAAGTATATTTTCTTTGTGATTACCATAGGGCTTAAATTTAACATTCTAAATCTATAAAAATTACATTTGATTTGATACCAATTAAAGTTCAATAATATACATATACACTGTTCCTATACCCCTCCATCCACCCATTTTTTCTTCTACTTGTACAAATTATATATTTATATATCATATTTCCAAATCCATAGATTTATCTCATTTTTATGCATTTTCTGTAATATGTGGTGTTACATACCGAAAAATACAATACAGTAATACTGGCATTCATCATTACTCAATGGTTATCTTTCCAGGGGTCTTTGTTTCTTTATGAGGCTTTGATCCATGGTCCACTGCCCTTTTTTTTCAGTCTGAAGGACTCCCATTAATATTGCTTTTAGAGCTGGTATAGTGATGATGAACTCCTTCAGCTTTTGTTTAACTGGGAATGTCTTAATTGCTCTCTCAGTTCTTGAAAAAAAGTCTCACAAAGTATAAAACTCTTGGTGGAAAACTGTTTTCTGTCAGTATTATTTTACTCTATTACCCTCTTGTCCTCATGAGAAATTACCCTCTTGTACTCATGAGGAATTGATACTTAATCTTACTGAGACTCTATTATATGTAACTTATTACATTTCTCTTGCAACTTTCAGAACTCTTTCCTTGTCCCAGGCTTTTGACAGTTTGACTACTATGTGTCTGGACATGGTTCTCATTGATTCATGGTTTTTGGGTGTTTTGGGGGCTTCTTGAATATGGATAGCCATGTTTTTGTTAAATTTGGAAAGGCTTCTGTCATTATTTCTTTGAACATTTATTGTGTCCTTTCTTTCCTTCTTCTCCTTCCTGGACTCCAGTATCAGTAAACTTGATGGTATTCCATAGGTCTCTCAGGCCCTGTTCATGTATTTTTTTTTTCATTCCATGTTTTTTCTACTCCTTAGGCTAAATCATATTAGTTGCCTTATCTTTGAGTTTACTGATTCTTCTCTCAGCTCCAATCTGCTATTACAACCCTCTAGGACACTTGTCTTTTCAACTGTTATGTTCTTCAACTCCATGATTTCTGTTTGGTTTATTTTTTAAATTTCTTTCTTTTTGTTGAGATTCTATATTTTTCATTCTTTTTTTCCTGTTATCCATTAGTTCCTTCTCTGTTGTTTCCCTTTATCTATTTTACCATATGGATGATCTTTTTTTTTTAAAGTCTTTGTCTAGTATGTCCAAATTCAGCTCTTCTTCATTGATGGTTTCTGGATTTTTATCTTGTTCCTTTGAATGGGCCATTATTTCTTGTTTCTTTGTTTGTCTTACAATATTTTGTTGCACCCTGTATTTTTAAATATGTGTTTAATAAAATGTTAACACTGGTATTTAGTCCCTAATCTGTCCATTCCTTTACTTTGTGTCCAGCTAATTTTGAAATTTCCTTGAGTGTCAGGAGCTACCTGGCTTGTGGTTTTTCATGGCCTTAAGAAATTCCCTGTTTACAAGAATTTGAATTCTCCCTCTCCCTCCACCCTCCCTAAGAAATAGATTTTCTACATTCTTGGATAGTCTATTATATGACTTAAAGCAGGTAATCCTTTGTGCCAAGCTGATTTGACTTAATTATTTCTTATACTGCTTTAGATGTCCATGAGCTTCTTCTGCCTTTATGGCAAGTTCTGTGGAAGGCAAGCCAGGAATGAATTTCCTGTTTCAGGCTTTCAGGATGTCACTCAATATGTTGACATGGACATACAGGCACTTCAGCATGATTGTAGGGGTTATTTTCTGCCCTCTGGAGCTGTGCCAGGGAACCCCAATGGGAGCACAGTTTGATTCCACACTTTACCAGGGCAGGAGTAAGTGCCACAATATTCTCTTATTGTCTTAAGACTGTTTTCATGATTCAACACTCTCCTAGTTACTGCAACCCTTTAACTGTTCTCTTGAGTTTTAACAAAGATGTCTCCACCACTATAAGCTAGTTGTTCAAAGTTTCTATAAGGTAACAATACTCTAGGGTTTCTTATACCACCATCATTGTTGACCTTACTGTGGCACTCAGTTTTAAAGGGGGTTTCTATCCATTTACCTAGACTCAACAAATATGTATGAGTAAATATTACACATGAAGGATGAGTAAGAAGAGTCACAGCCATCAATATACTCTCCTGCTTTCCCTACAACCTTGTGCACTATATCAGCAAATATTATCAGTTTTCAAATTTAAAATGTGTGTATTTAATTTTAAACAATCATCTTTTAAATAATCAGCACTATTACATAAGCAGAGCAGTCAGGAAATGTTGTAAAAATAAAATTTGAAGTTCAAAAATTTAGGTGTGTATGCAAATACGTATATTCAATTTAATATATTCTTATTCTTTTATCAGCACTCAACATAGAATAGCAATTTGTCTCTCAAACTTTAAACCAGCTTCAGATTTACATAGAAAGAATGAGCTAGAAAAAATTATATTCATGTAGTCCCAGAGAACATGGAATGGGATATTGTTTCATAACCTTGATGAGTTCTGTTCAGAATAATCTCATAAACCCCTAGGAGAATGTTAATTTGTACAAACTTTCTGGAAAGCAGTTTTAGGCTTTTAGCAGATAAGTCCTGAAGGAATTATCTTTTTGACCCAAATAAATACACTTCTAAAAATTTACCTTAAAGCAAAATTTAAAGATAAGTGGAAATATTTTTATGCAAAGGTGTTTATTGTACCATTTTTGTAGTAGTAGAAAAGGAAAAACTGCAAACAATCTAAATATTCAATACACCAATAACTTTTAGATAAATTATAGAATATCCAATTGATTGAATATTATCCTGTCATTAAACAGCAGGTTTTCAAAGGTGACTAAGAATATAGAGTAGATAGACAGATATAACATATGTATATATTTAACTAAAATGCAAATTTCTTAACAATCCAACTTTTCTTAGAATGTGTTTAAGTGTGTGCATATATATTTACATAGAAAAACTACTAATGGGGAATACAACAACATGCTAATAATTGATTTCTTTGGGTGATAAGATCCTCAGTGATTAAAATTGTTCTTGATTCATATATTCCCACATGAAAAAATTATATACATGGTTTCCATATTGTTTTTTAATGAAAAATTAAAATCATAAAAAAAGTTCTCATATATTCCATATTCCAAAATCCATTGCTTAACTTTCATCAGTGACTTCTGGCCTCGGCACAGATCAGTAAGTGAGAAAGGATGCTGAAACCACTTTCAAAGTCACCCTTTCAGCTTCATTCCTTGGGACTTATTAAGGTGATAAACACCTTAGGCTAAAGCTTATGGTCAGCAACATTCTCAGCAAAAGGCAATGCTCCTATTTCTTTTGTTTTTGATGTGTGTGAACTGAGGTCTGCCTAAGCAACTCACTGTGGCACACAGGCCACAGTGTCCCCCAGGACGTTCATCCACATACCCAGCCCAGGCTTTGGGGTATTAAATGAGCCCAGGTATGTTTTAATAACCTTGGAATGGCGCACTCTATTGTACCATTCCCATATCCAGCCAGTTGCTGTATATCTTGGCAGAACTAAGCTTATTTCTGAGGAAAGAGAAATATTTCCATTCTTTAATAAGTCATTCCAAGTTTCCTGTGATGTTATAAATAATCCTGCAAACAGCCGGCTTTATTCTACTTAATTTGATATGGCAGACTTGAGGAGTCGAAAAGTTCACTCCCAACAAAAGCCATGCAACTGGACTCTGACCAATATTCTCCTTCCTGATGGGATAAACTTTATCTTCATGCTCACTCATCAAGGCAGCTGAGACCCCACTTAGCCTTCTGAGGCACTTACTGATAGAGAAGTCTGAGTGGACTGTGCATGCTGTGTGCATGAGATCAGTCCTTCCTGGGTTTTCTCTGGGGGACAGGCAACTGGCTTGACAAACTCAGCTAATATACCTGTCATTCAAGGTTGCTAAAAGGAGGCTAGAAAAACAAAGTTGAAATTAACGTGTGAGTAACTGGAAGAAGAAGCATTACAGATCATTTCAGGCTAAGTATTGCAGTACAAGAGACATTTTTCAGACTCTCTATAACACCTTTTGTCAACTGTCCTTTCATGACCAAGTTCAAGGCTTATTTATACTTTGGAAGTCCACAGAGAACTGAATTCTTGGTGTACAGGGGAAGGTCACCTGACAACAGTGATGAAAGATAAAACTACCATAAATTCATATGCTTGGCCGAGATTTTTAAATCTGTTGAAAGAACTAAAATGGCGTTTTGCCAATTAGCCTGATTTTTGATAAAATGTTTTTGTTGTTTTTAGTCCTTTGCCCTGTATTTACAAATCAAACATGCTCTGATAAAACAGCTCAAGTGTGGTTTGTATTGATTTGGTAAAAGCTTATTTAAAGAGGAAAAAATAATTATTTAACTTGATTTAGTAAGTTTGGATATTAAGCAATTTCCTTAATAATACATTTGTTTAAAGTAACTGTTCATAGCTCATCTGGTATTATTTTTAAATTTGAATTTTATCCAAATCAGACCTCCTTTACTTCCCAGTGTCTTATTATTCTGAACGCTGTTCATGTTCCAATTAAACATCGTTTTAGGAAATGTTTGCTGGGAATTAATGTATTGGGCTGATTAAGACTGGGTGAAAAAAATGTGAGATGAGAGACGACATTTTTGAACTTAAGCAGTGTTTTGAATGGGCATATGTGCTCGTAACTCTCTAAAAGCAAAAAAAGAAAAACATAAAATAAAATAAAAGGAATTCATTGTTTATAAAAATATAAAAAATACAAATATAAAATATTTGAGTTTCCAAGTCCTCACTTTAATATTTACTTTGCTTAAAGAATACTGCTTTTGTTTTGAGGAAAAGGCTGTAAATATTATGTGATAATTCTGTACGTGGATCGGACAATCATAAACAGAGAGGCTGGACCTTGCTACTGAGAGGCAGAGCAAATCCCTCAGGATTAAGGGCCACCCAGCCTCCTTATCCACAGAGCGCTGCTCTTTTCTTTTCTCCCTTTGTAGACTGACTCTGAGGTGAGGCCTAACCTCTCTTAATCCTTTGTCAGGAAAAGCATCACCACCACTACCACCATTTCCGCTTTACGAATTTCAAAATGTGGTCTATTAGGCAGCTGCCATCACTTCTTCTCACTTTCCTCTCCCTTCCAGATTATTTCTCATTCACATCATTCATACAATTCTCACTGTGGTGCTTCAGATGGTTAGCTAGTGAGCAGGCAGTATGTGTAACTCTGCATATAATGTTGCTTTGCAGAGAGCTGATCAATGCCTAGTTATTAATTGATTAATTTTCCTCTTTGAAAATATATTAAGTAACAGGAACTTAGCAGAACTCCATGGGGAAAGACAACAATATTGAGTCCAGCCTAAAGATTTAAGCTTGACATTTCTTTCAATGCAAGGATTTTCCAAAATTGAAAATTTCTCAAACCATAGGGAGGCAAAAAGAAAAGTCACCATATACAATGCTCTCACCTTGGGAATCAGTGGAGGTGTCATTGTTTGAGAAGGTCAGCGTAGAGTTTAATTGTGTGTGCTTAACTGAAGTGTGAAGTAGAGTCATTATTGGCCTGGACAGATGGCATGGCCAGATAAAGACAAATATAACAAAGACACCAGGGTGCTCCTCTGGAGTGAGAGAGATCATTTTGCAATTATGTAGGGTAGAATACAATTTATACTTTGAAATGTCATATTTCTGAGTTTCTATAAGTCATTTTTTCTTCTCATTTCTTTGCAGTAATCCACTGGGCTAGTTGAAGATTATGGTTAAATTTTGTCATGATTTCCCGTTAGTCCTACTATGAAGAACCTACATAAAATGTGTGAAGTCTAACTGTATGATGCAGCAAACATTTCTGGACAATTGAAAACATTAATGTAAGGGAGAATATTTGCTTCTATATATTCAGATAAAAATCCCAAAAAACTTCTAGAAATCTTTTACAGTCTCAATTCATTAATTTTAACCATAATTTATTTATTCCTCATTATATTCAAGACATTTTTTGACAAGGTGGTTATAAATAAAACACTCCCTTAATTTCCATCGATTGTGATTTCCATAGATACATGTGCAGAACTAACTTTTCAAATAGCTTGTACTAAGAGCTATATTCATAATACAAATGCAGTAATATAAAAACAAAGTGAAGGAGGGCTTTATTTGCACTGGTTGGATCAGAGAATTAGAAGGTGCACCAGACAGGATAGGTTAGGTTAGGTTACAGAGCAACAACAAAATCTCAGTGTCTTCATGTTGTACATGCACAAACACACACACTCACAGGCAGATGTTTGTCCAGCTTCTGTTTTAGTGTCCTAGGCTCCTTTATGCAAATGCCGTGAAATGGTTCAGCCTGAACAATGGGAATTTATTAGCTCACAGTTTTGAGGCCAAGAAAATGTCCAAATCAAGGTTTCATCAAGGTGATGCTCTCTTCTTGAAGACTGGCTGCTGGCAATTCTCAGTTCCTCTGCCACGTGGCAAGTCACACGGCAGCCTCTGCTGGATTCTCCCTTCTTTTCCAGGTTTTGTTGGTTTCAACTTCTTATTGGCATGGTTCTCTCTCTCTCTCTCAGTTCCCAGTTATTCAAGCAAACACTAATGTTTTTGCAGATTTAATTAAATGTCATAACCAGTTGACTTTAAGAAATGGAGATTGTCCAGGATGATCTGTGTGAATCTGTCTGAATGATGTGAAAAGCCTAAAAAACAAGGCTAAGTTTTCTCTGAGAGATAGAAGAAATCATTTCTATTGACAAAAACTTCAGCCTGTGCTCATGGGCTTTCAGTCTGCCCATGACCTTCCTTTCCTGACAAGCCTATCCTACAGATGTCAGACTTGCTTAACCACCTCCCACAATTGCTTAATCCAATTCTTTATAATAAATCTTTTTCAGATAGATGATTATACAGATATATGGATAAGGATAGGGATATAGTAATAATTCCAACTGGTTCTGTTTCTCTGGTTAAACTTTAATTGATATATCAATAGAAGTAAGCTCTGAAAGTACAATGGGGCAGTGAAAACTGAGATAGAAGATGATACAATCTAATAAAGTATGCTTATTGTGCATATTACCTCTTTGGGAAGTTGGACTGAGTCCCACTGGAAACCTTCTAAAAGGTGGTTGCACAAAAGGTAGAGGAAGCTGAGGTATCATCCATGACCCCCAGCTCCGACTTGTCGAAAGTCACCCCTGCCCCTGCAGCCTGCTCCCCACCCTCCTTTCCTATGACCAAAGAACACACACAGGAAGAGAGTGGAAAAATGCCCTGGGTAGCTTGAGATGATATTGCCTGGGAATGAATAGTATCTGCCACACTTCCATTTGGATAGCTTTAGCGTCTATTACATAGTTACTAGGGAGGGGAAAAAAAAACCTTTTCCCCCACAAATTACCAAAAGCCTATTAATGTGCCAGGCACTGTAAAAGAAGCTGAATAAAGAAGAGCCAAGTACAGTCAGTCCTCCAGAAAATTCACAGGATTTCAATAGACTTCCAGAACAGTTACTGAATAGAGGGGTTACATTCTACCTGGGACTGTGTAGAGCAAAAAGGAAATATAAAGTTATGTATTAACCAAATAACCATAAGAAAAATCATTCCAGACCATCTTAAGTGACACATTCAATTCCTGGTGTCATCTTTCAGTGAGGACAGGGAAAAAGTGGAAAACAATGTAAGAGAGAGAAAAAAATAACCAGCATTGCAAAACCAAAGAGGAATATAGGAAATTACAAATTCATCAACGTTTCTGGAGAGGGGAGACTTGTGAGGGAGGCAAGGAGTGGACCCTTATATTTCATCCTAAGATCTTTACATTCTCCTCCATAGGCTTCTGGGAAATGCTCCTTTGGAGAAATACAAAGCTCCATGTCTGCCACTTTCTCTCTGCTTGGCTTGGGGCAGATACCTACCTCCATACATATGTTAATTCCATGTCTGCTGTTTTGCATTTTGGTTTGGTATTTGGGAGAGGCAAGCATATTTGCTCATTCTCTTGGTCCAGGATCACACATCTGTAGGTGACCAAATCAGTTTGAAGCCAATAAGCACCTACTTAAAGCTGTTGGAGGAAGGATTCAGACACCTTGCTCAAAACACAGCATCCCTGAGTGTCCTGTTCAAAATCCAGGCATGTGGCAGCTGCATGCTGAATTAAGTCACCTGCTTAGTGCCCAAATCCATGATAAATTAAGAAATATAAATTTTTAAAGAATAGTGTTTCATTTTCCCAGCAGCCTGAACTAATTATCACCAGCAGGTACGGTTGGCAAATAACGTTGTTATTTTTTCCCCTTGGCCTGTAAGTAAAAGGCATCACTCTCTCCTTTGTTTTCTTTAGTTTTACTTGAATAGTGCAGAAGAATTTCATGCCAGCTCCTCCTCATACCTTCTTTCCTATTATATAAGTTTTGATTCACCTCTAAACCACATTTTTTTTAAAGCCAGAGAAAGTACCGTGGCCGTAAAAAGCCCACAGGCCCGAGCAGGGTCTCCATTGTTAGCAATTGAGAAAAGGCCATGTGTTCACAGCAGGCATTGCTAGGCAGCTCCTGTCCGCACTTCTTTTCTTCTCCACCATTGTGTTCATAAGCCTGGCAGGGTCAACACAGCTGAATGCATTTCTTCATAATCACTTCACAGTGTTTTCTTAAAGCTTTCAAGTTTTACAAACCAGGGAATGGCCACAAGGGATTTGTCCCAACAACTCATAGATTGGTACCTGTTGTCTGAAGAGGTCAGAGAAAGGAAACACAAAGGACAGACATCATGCAAATGAGCCCACACATC
>PVKH010000718.1:0-10641 GCA_004027955.1 Chaetophractus vellerosus
ACATCCGCCCCCTGCTATATCTCTTAAGGTTGACCAAAGATACCTAGTGTTACAGTCTTTCCCATACAGGATGATCATATAATAAATCAGGCTTAGTTTATCACCAACATTCTAAAAACCAGACCTAGGGAGGAAAAACTAGGTCTGGGGACACATGCATCGTTTCTAATATAGCAAATGGTTAGCCTACCCTGATTATCACAAAATCAGGACAGCAAGAAAATTTGCATTGTATTTGCTTTTAAAGAAAAACTACTGTGGAAGTGGTTACCAGATGTACTCAGTTCACCTATGCACATAAGTTCTCTCTTTTTTTTTAAAGTATACTTTCTTTTAGACATGCCACAAATGTATAAGCTTTAAGTACATGGTATATTCTGTGAAGTCAGGAGGGAACCCAGGCCTATTGCCTGAAGTCTAATCCTTAGATCAGCAAGACAAACAGCAAGTTTGAAATAAACTAAGAGTAATTTTAAAAATGCTTTTTACTTACTTAGAAATAGGCACTGAGCTAAGTGATTTATATTTTATCTTATTTAAAGCTTAAACAATTATATAAAATAGGAACAATTATCCCAATGATAAGGATGAGGAAACTGAGGCTCAGGGAAATTAAGTAACTTGCCAGAGGTCAAACGGCTGTCAAGTGACAGAATGGGGATTAAGACAAATTTTCTGAGCCTCAAAGCCTTGTATTCATCATAATTCCACCCCCTCCTTTATACTTATAATTGCATAAATCTGCAAATATGCCTTGAATTGCAAAATGTCAGAGTCACGTCTTTACCAGAAAATTTATAAAATATAAAATGTTAATATTTCTCTATGAATTGGTAACTTTATGAAACTTTCTTTCTCCTCCTACCTCTCTTGTATAATTTACATGTATATATGTATTTATGTGTGTGCATATATATACATATACACCTCTCTTTTTTAAACTGTGAATAGCCACGTGCGCAACACACACACACGAATACCTGTTGGTGATTTTGCATCTGACTGTGAGTAAACTTTAGGTTTTGTTTTTTTTAAAAGATTTTATTTTTATTTATTTATATATCCCTCCCTTGCTGCTTGTGCTCACTGTGTTCATTTTTGCTTTGTGTTTTTCCGTGTCTGCTCATTTCCCCCTGCTGCGTCAGCTCACCGTGCGGTGGCTTGCCTTCGCCAGGAGGCCCCGGGAACCGAACCCCGGGCCTCCCATGTGGTAAACCAGAGCCCAACCAATTGAGCCACAGCCGGTTCCCCTAGATTTTTTTCATTTCATTTTTAAATGGCCTTAAAATGAAACTCACTCAAGTTATTTTAACATCTTGTGGTTTAGCAGGCCTCAACCTATTTTTATGGTATGTTATTTATGTCTATAGCTGTATTAGTCAGGGTTCTCTTGGGAAACAGAATCAACAGGAGATATCTGTCAATAATATAAGATTTTATAAGAGACTCTCACATGACCATGGGGATGCACAAATCCAGGTTCCGCAGGGAGGCTGCAAGCCAGGGGCTCCGATGAAAGACCGATGAAAGGTCCTTGATGAGTTTCTGGGAGAAGTTGGCTGTCCAAAGACAAGCTGGGAAATTCTCTCTGAATGTTGAAATCACTTCCCCTTTTAAGGCAGTCAACTGATTGTACAAAAGCGTCATCCATTCTTGATCCAATTTCCCTGATTGATGCAGATGTAATCAGCCATCCATGCAGTAAACTCACTGCTGATCGAAGTCCATAAATGCTCTTGTATTACAATTAGCCCAGTGCTTGCTGGACCTAATACCTGGACACAATTACCTGGCTGAGTTGACACATTAGCTTGACCATCTCAATATCCATCTCCTTTTTGATTGTAAAGTCTCTGGTAGGTGGGGGAAATGCCTTTCTTGCCTTTCTTTGTGCCACAAGGCCCAAGACAGAGCCTCTAATAAAAGGGTATAAACAAAATCAAGTAAGTAGGAAACTCTTCAACTTCTCAGATAGAATAAATTACGATTGTATATATTATGTTCTTTTTTGGAACATAATACATACAACAGTACATATTATGTATGTATTAGTGGAAGATCACTAAATTGAATCAGGTAAGGGCTGGATATCTCAGCTTGGCTGAGACAGGTCCAATTTGAAACAACTGTGCAGGAAGGACAGCTCAGGAAATGTTCTGCCAACTCAGGAGGCGTGGCCACCGAGGACACCCATGTCACTGAGAGCTGTAAAATGTATTTAGTTATACTGTAACTGGTTATGTTTTAAAAGTTCAAATCAATGGATAAAGAATGAAAGAAACATAACTTCCAGAGACCCAGAAGTGCCCACCTATTAAAGGAATCATTCACAGGTGAGTACAGCTTAGTCTGGAAGGAGAACTAGTTGGAAATGTCATCATTTTAGGTATTGGTCCTAATTCTGCTACTAACTCAGGTCACTGAGGACCTGAAAAAGTCACTTAACTTCTGGGTCTTGATTTTCTCACAGATAAAATGAAGACATATGTAGTTCTTTTTTGCTCTCTTAGACATAGTTCTATAACACCCCATATTTCTACAGCATCCCTCCCATCTCTGTAACTTCCATCTTAGTTGTGATCCTATGTAGAAACCTGTGAAAGGAAAGAAAAAGACACTTCTTATTTTTCTCTTGCCCATCCCTTTTACTTCTACTTCCAGCCCTGATGGAATAGCTAGTACCAGACTAGCCTTTCTGACATAAACAACTATAAAGCTGGGGCTGGCTCGATAGCCCAGTGGATAGGGTGCCGGCATACCACATGGGAGGCCCCGGGTTCGATTCCCGGGGACCTCTCCTAGCAGGCAGACCGCCTTGAGAATGGCAAGCTGCCATGGGCGGGCCAGAGCCGCCGTGGGCAGGGCAAAAAGCTGCCACGGACAGGGTAAAAGCCACCACGGGCAGGGCAGGTCGCCCGCGAATGGAGCGCAGCCAGCCACCCGTGAACTGAAAGCCGGCCGTGAATGGAAGCAGAAGCCGCCCACAAGCGGGGAAAGCCGCGCCTGTGCAGTGACCACTCTCGGCGTGTCGCCGCAGCGTGGGGGGAAGGGGAGATATGTAATAAAATAAATAAGTCTTTAAAAAAAAAAACAACTATAAAGCTGGATACATACACACAAAAGAGCAACTATTTTCAAGCAGTGGGCACAGGTAACACAAGACTGATTCCTGAGAGAAGGGAAACTCCACAAAATGATTGTAGTCTCACTGGGCTGAGGACTGAAAGATTACAGATCAAGGCAGTTGAAGTGGTTGGAATTTATATGGCATGAAATTGGAGAAGAGAGACTTGTCTTTTGTGGTGAGGGCTGGGCTATACATGCACAAGGTGTGACCACCCAAGTCTTACCACATAGCAGCTGGTTCAGGGTTGAAAGCAGATCAGAGATAGCTCAGGTTGAGCAGTGCTGAAGGAAGAACAATGCTGGGGACATTGATATGACGGTTTAGCCAGAGTAACACCTTGTTAGCAACCTTGGTACCTGAATGAGACCCTAGAGAAGACCCAGCCTTAGGAGTAAGGATCATGTCTTTAGTAAGACCTACAATAGACCAGCCCCCAAAAGTCTAAAACTAACCTTGAATCGATCCACAGGGTAGAGTGAGTTTGGACATTGGATTCCTCTAAGTAAAGAGGTAAAAAGGGTCTTGGGGATGCCATAGGCTTTTTACAGATCTGGACTAACAAAACATACAGCTAAACCTATACAAGTCCAAGGTGATTGGCAGGTAACTAGAAAGCCTGCTAAAAGAACACTCAACACACTTAAGGGAAAGATAACACACTCCAGGGTCTCTATAACATATTATCTAAAATATCCAATATTCAATTAAAATTGTCAGACATATAAAGGTCTAGGTCAATGTGAATATAGTCCAAAAAAAGTAGTCAATGGAAAATGAAATGAATCCAAGATGGTTAAGATATTGGACTTGGGCAAGAAAGGTTTTAAAGCAGCTACTACAAACAGGCTCAAAGAATTAAAGGAAAATAGTCTTCATGGGGAACAGATAGGGACACTTCACAGATAAATGGAATGTATAAAAAGAACCAAATAGAATGTCTATTTCTGTAAGTCTCAAATTATTTCAAAATGAAAAGCTGAAAGAAAAAAGAAAACTACTGGCAATACCATGTGTTGTCAAGGATGTGGAGCAACTGGAACTCATACATTTTTGGTGGGAGTCTAAAATGTTGCAAATATGTTAAAAAATATTTTAGTAGTTTCTCATAAAGTTCAACATACGAATTTTCACGATGCCATATTTCTGTGACCCATTTCATTTCATAGGACCCAAGAGAACTGAAAACAGTCATCAAAGGGCTTGTTTACCAAATATTCATAGTAACTTTAGTTATAATTCAATTTGTTTAAATTGTGTAAATTCACACAATGGACTACTCCCCAGTAATAAAAATGAATGAACTCCTGATAAACACAACAACATGGATGACTCTAAAAATAATATGTTGACCAAAGAAGCCAAACAGAAAAGAGTGCTTACTATATGATTTCATATATTTGAAATTCTATCAGGCCAAAGAAATCAATGCTATAGTAATCAGATCAGTGATTGCCTGGTATGGGAGAGATTAACTGCAAAAGAACATGAGGAAATTTCTGGGAAAATGGAAATATTTCATATCTTGATTGGGATAGTGGTTACACCACCATATATATTTGTCAAAAGCCATCCATACAGTTTAAATTAATGAAGGTTATTATACATAAATTATACCTCAATAATAATGATTTTTAAAAGTGAAAAAATATGTATTAAATATCTACTGTGTGCCAGAAATTGGGCAAAATTCTGGGTATTCAAAGATAATTGAGTCTATGTCCTCAACAAACTTAGAGGGCATAGAATAAACAATTATATTGCTCTGGTATCAAGACTGAGAACTCAGACTTTTGAGTCAGATCATCTAGGTTCAAATACCACTTCCTCCAATTATAATTGGTGCAATGTTGGAAAAATTATATAACCTTCTAAGCCTGTTTCCTCCTTTTCTGTAAAAATAGGAATAACTATACCATTTAGAATTGTAGGGATAAAGGAGATAATGTACATAAAGTGCTTAGCACAATGCTGGACATTTAGTAAGTACTTAGTAAATCTTGAAGTTCTAAAAGGGCAGGAACTGCATCTGTTTTGCCCATATGGTATCTGTAGCACCTAGTATCTACCTATCACCAAGTAGATATGGAACGAGTATTGTGCGATGAATAAATGGAGGAACCCAGAGAAGGCCAAGGGAAGGAAAGGGGACATTTGGAAGAGGGGTGAGGAGAGAGTTCTGGGAGATGATGACGACTTCGAGGATTTAATCATTGCCAAAGTGGAGTGAAGAAAGTCATAGGATGAGCAGCGAGTCTAGGATTATGTAGATCGACTTTGAAAACATGAAAGACAATGACAGCACTTTACATACCAAGAACAGACATGCTCAGTATTTCAGGAGCGAGCAGGACATTAACAGATGACAGAGATGATGGCTGAGGGAAGTACTGATGGCTGGACTGAGCACTTCCAGTTGGCGGTCCTTTCACTGGAGAGGAAGGGCAATTGTCTGGAAATTGATACAGGGACTCTGAGGAGGATGCTGATCCCTTCTCCAGACCAAAATGTAGTAAAATGAGCAGCTGCCACCAAGGGCTGCAAGAATGTACTGGGAAGACTGGGTTTCAGGAAAAAAAGAGGCAGAGGGGGTGAATGTAGGACTGAGGTAAAAAAGGAGAATAAGCTTTGCCTTAGGGACCCAAAGCGTTGGTAGAAAACTTTGCGCAAGAGGAAAGCAATAGAAATTTTAATTACAGGAGAGGGAGTCCAGAAGAACATGCAGATGAGAGTACAGGAGAGGATGGATAACTGAAGCTTACATTTCCAAGATGACCAGGAAGATGGAGAAATGAAGCAAAGCAGAATTAACTGATGTTGAGGTTTCAAAGAGAACTGTGCTACAAAGCAGCTTCAGTGCTGGTGCCGCTGGGACTTAAGGCTGGATGGACCTCGCCACCATCTGCTTGGCCAGTAGGCAATACCTTCTAGTTCTGCTCCCTCCTCGTTGGTCCTAGCCCCCTGCCCCCGCACCTGTCCCCAACTTGTCTGTCTTCCACTCCTCACTGGATGAAAGAACATGGCCTCTTAGAACTTGAGAAATATTGCCCCAGTAAGTCAAACACCAACCTTGTTACGAGTCCCTGAGTGTGGGATGCTTGCTAGAAGTTTTCTTTCTAGATTAGCCATTAACTTAATTTTAGAGTATTTCCCTTTCTTTTAAATTCCTCTTACTTTTTCCTTTGTTTATTTTTTTCTAAATAACATCACTTTTAGTTGGTACATTTAAGTTTGCTAAGCATTTCCATATAAATAACTTCATTAGAGCTTCTTTACAGTAACTGTGTAAGTAGGCAAGGAATTAGTATCCATTTTTACAGATGAGTAAAGGAAGAAATTGGGAAGTACTTTCTCAAGGAATTCTTAGTTCAAGGCTCCTTCAATGTCACAGAGGGGACAATCCTTTGAAATGGAAAGTCCCAGAGCATACTTACAGGGTTGCCTGAAGCATGTCTGCAAAACAATTACGGTGCACTCGGTGATATATTTAGAAATGATAGCTAAGGGGTTAGTAATAATAGCTTCCTTCACTATTACTTTGTCATCTTTCAAGGACTTTTACATCACAGAGAAATATATTTGGTTTTTTGCTGACAACCACTTGAATGCAGATGAAAAGGGACAATAAATCAATAAGATTGACTGGTTGTGGTGGCTGCCTTTGAAACAATGAGCAAGTTGGATATCTGTTTAACACAGCAGTAGAGTCGTCACTGAAAAATAAGAGTTGATGGGCCTCAGTCAGTGATTCCAAGATTTTTATCATCCTAAGAGATCAACTGCCTTTTTGGTCCAAATTTTAAAACAGCAGAAACCTCTCTGAATGAGCAACTCCTAGAATAAATTTGGCACAAAGGTGTTTTGGAGATCAGGGAAGATAAGAGGCATTTGTAGTAGTTTTAAATCTTTTCCAAACATACTCAACCAGAATTGTAAGAAGTGAAAATGCTCAATCTATCTATGCCTTTAAATTAAAGATAAAGATTAGGTATTTGGGATATACAGCACTAGAAACTTGTAGTGACCCCAAATCTTTACTTGGCTTTATGGCAAGTATTTCAAATTTTAAAATATTCAGTTGACTCATACGGAATTGTTGTTTTGGTAGGTAAAACGATGACCAAATACTAGAAATTTCATATGGTTCAAATTAATATTTATCTAAAATATAAAATGGTTGGAGCTGTCATTGACTTATTTCAACTAGCCCACTGAGGGATACACACTTCTCTGTGGGAGCCTTAAGTAAAGTTTCAGTTTTCCTTCCCATTCTTTTCTGCTTTCTTTGAGACAGGTAACCTGTAAGGTCCAACTACTCTTCAAGAATCCCCAATTCAACTCTTAATCTTTTGGTCTGACACTCCTATTCCCACCCTAATCATGCACTACAGGTCATTTTCAAGAAGAAAGAGAATGGAAATTGTCACACAGAACCAAAAGTACAACAAAAAGAGCTGAAAACCTCAAAGTCCCTGCCCAAGAAATGCTTAATACAGCTATTATCAATTAATATATTATTATCCTATATTTATTAATCACCCATAGTAATTTAAGAGGTAAACAAACAAAAATTCTATCTTCCCCTTTCATTTGCTTCTGCTAGAGTTAAAGGTAAACAAGAATAAAGCAAACTTTTAATTTTTTTAGTATTTCAAGGGATGTAGTTTAGTGTGGCAGTAAGGAATTTATTTTATAAAATTTGCTGAATACTATGACTATATCCTGTGGTTAGCTGGTCCATGTAATAAACATGATTATACATGTGTTATCCACCAGGAGACAAAAGAAATATTGCCATGGAAACTTATGCTGAGTTTATAACTATAAACTTTTCATTCGTGAAATTTTAGTTGCAAAACATCTTTTGTGACCCCTTCTTCAGAAGCAAGACATTATTTTTCTGTTTTACTAATCAACTATTTTGAATAGTAGTCTAAACTGTCAGCAAGATTCTATTTTTTCATACCAGGTCACCTAAAGTAGGGGTTTTCCAATAAGAGCACCACTGAAAATAGTAAAACTCATGTTGTTAACTGTATGTGCTTCACTTAAAGAGATTTTCCAGGAGAATAAGTTTAAAGTAGTGGTCCCTGGACAAAATTTTGCATTATTTCAGTATAATAAATTAAAACTTGTGTACTATTTTTAATTGCTAATTCCAGAAACAAGATCAATCATCCTCTTATTTTTCTGCAAAGCTAACAGATATAAATCCTATAAAAACATAAATATTGAAACAATCACCATCACCTCGATGTGTTTTTATAATTTACCTAGCAGTAGTTATATTAATCAATCCTCTTTCACCTTATTATGATGTACACTCAAGATTTCTAGCAGGTTTTGGCACTCGCTTTTTAAACAATGGATTGGGAGTTTTCTCAAAGAAGTTAACTGGTGATATGTGGGGATGATGTGAGGGGATCTGAAACCAAAATTTGATGAGCCCCATGTTCTGGTCAACAGTCCTGACTCAAACACAGACACTTACATGAACCATGCTTTAAAACCAACCAATCAGCTCACCTGAGGCTTACAGAGATTACAAATACCTCTGCCATGGAAAAATTAAATAGAATATACTATAAGAGTGATATTATTTTCCCCACACACTTTAGAATTGTTAATGAACAGAAACACAACCAATAAGCTTACAGTCCCTTTATATAAGACAAATATATATATATTTATATATATCTCTCTTACTAAGGGATACTAAGGGATGTGTTGCTTTTTATAACTCATATAAGTTATATATATATTTATATTAGCACTTTAGTTACACTGACATTTAACAGATTATTTTTTTCTAAATATATCTTTTCCAACCAATCACACCTATTGCATTAAAGTGCATCTGGCCCAAATGTAATTTTAATTCATTCTGCAATAATATTTGTGTCCTGTTTGAGTTTGTCAAAGGACAGAAATCTAAAAATCACTGTTATTTAGGAAACATCATTTAGACAACCCATGAGTATTATTACATTAATAAATTCTACTATGGAAGTGCTATAGAAATGTAAGCAATAAAAAGCATAAAAGGACAGGTCACTATTAAACTGAGTTGGATTTCAATCAGAAGTTTTATTGAATGTATATCAACTTTTCTTACTGTCATCTTGCGGTCCATTTCAACTAGATTATGTATTTCTTTGGATCCTATATGAATTTCATTAAAGGTATAGTCACAGCTAAGAAGCATATTAATATCCATTCAATTTCCAATTTTTGGCTTATATTCTATTTTCCTCCCTTAAATAGTTCCCTTATAGAAAGCATCTACAACATGGACTCATGAACACATAACAGATTAGGCAGCATAAAAACTATAACTCAACTAGATCAAGGAACAGAATAGAGAACCCAGGACTAGAATGTCATTTATATGGTCACCAGGTTTTTGACAAAGGGGCCAAAGCAATCCAATGAGGAAAGGAGTCTTTTTAACAAATGTTACTGGACTACCCGGATAGCCATATAAAAAATGAAAACAACTTGACATCTATTTCACATGATATACAGGATTGATTTTAGATAGAGCATACACCTAAATGCAAAAGCTAAAATCATAACGCTTTTAATGGAAAACGTAGAAGAAGCTCTTCATTACTTGGGAATAGGCAAAAGTTTCTTAGGTCACAGAAAGCAATAACCACAAAATAAAATAAAAACCATAAAAATTTTAAAATTGTTAAATGATATTTCATCAAAATTTAAAACTTCTGTTCATCAAAAGCCACTGTCAAGAAAATGACAAGGCAAGCCACAGATAAGGGTGAAATACTTGCAAACTATTTATCTGACAAAGGAGTGGTATCTAGATAATAAAGAAATCCTACAAATCAATAATAAAAAAGACAAATAGCCTAATTAAAAAATGGTCAAATGTTTTTTTAGCACACACTTCACAAAAGAATATGCATAAATGACCAATAAGTACTGGGAAAGAAATACTCAACATCTTTAGTCATGAGGAAATGCAAATTAAGACTACAGTGAGCTATCACTACACACCCACCAGAATAGCTAAAATTAAAAGGACTGACAACGCCCAATGTTGGCAAGAATGTGGCGCATACACTGTTGGTGGGAGTGTAAAATGGTACAACGACTTTGGAAAAAGGTCTGGCAGTTTCTTATAAAACCAAACTTACACCTAACCCAGCAATTCCCTTCTTAAGTGAATAGAAATGAAAGTAAACGTCCCCCAAAAGGCTTTGACAAGAATGTTCTTAGGAGCTTCTACTAATCAATAAAAAGGAACAGACTACTAACATATACAACAACATGGGAGGGGAAAGGTGGGGATTGGCTAAAAGGGGGCAAGAGGGAATTTTCTGGAGGTGATGACAATGTTCTATGTCTTGACAGGGGTTACACATGTGTATGCAGCTGTCAAAGCTCAGCAAATCTTAAGATATGGGCATTTCATTGTGTGAAAATTTTATATACAAGAAAAAAATCTGTAAATAAATACTGGACTCTTGTTAATGCTATGTATGTGGAGGTATTTA
>PVKH010000718.1:10741-35123 GCA_004027955.1 Chaetophractus vellerosus
GTGCTCCCTGAATTGCAGTTCTAGGACCCACAAACTAATGCTATTGTTGCCTTGCAGCTCCGTCTGTAATTTCTGTGCCAACATTGGGGTGAGGCCAGAAGTTGCTTCTGCCCAGAGGGCCAAAACCAAGTCAGTATAAGTGTTGGTCTCTCAGGGATTTGCTCAGGCCAAGAACCACCCACACGCAGAAGAAAAAACAAAACAAAACAAAGCAAAACCAACCACCAAAGAAGGTGCAATGGCTCTTTACCTCTCCCAGGATGCTGATGGGAGACCGGAAGCCACTGCTGCCCAGAGAGCCAAAACTGGGGCCTGCATCTGTGCTGGTCTTTCATGGATCCCCCAGACCGACTTTTGGAGGATGAGGTCTCTTCTGCTTGCCCTGGCTGCAGCCGGCCACGCCCGCATCTGACTGGTGTTTCCTCTGGTCCAGGGAGGAAAAGGGGGTGGCTGCTGCTTTGTGTTTTCACTTAAGAAAAGCTGAACACTCTGCAGCCTCTCGCTTCACCCAGCACTCCCACAGTTATCCTAAATGCCCAGTCTGGTTCCGGGATTACCACCTAGTCAATTCCATCCCTTTTTCCAGCTCATTCATTCTTGCGGTGGAGGGAGCCACTGTACAACTCCCCACTCCGCCATTTTGCGCCTGCGCTTTGCTTCTGGGCTGAGTGTATTTTGCATGTGGAACCGATGTTACCATTTGGGAACCAGAGGGTGAACTGTGGTAAGCTTGTGCGGTGAGGAACCGATTGTCCTACAACCAGCAAGGAATTGAGGCCTTTCAGCAATCATGTGAGTGAGCTTGGAAGTGGACGCTCAGGCTGACCTCCTCAGGTGACCGCAGCGCCATCCGTGGACTTGATGAAACCTCCTGAGACACCTTTAGCCAGAACCATCAGCTAAGCTGCTCCGGCTTTCTGACCCTTAGAAACCATGTAAAATAATTCATACTTTTTTTCAAGTTTTTAAACTTAATTTGTTATGCAGAAACAGATAACTAATACGACAGTTTAATAATTTCAAAGTGATACCACAAACAACCCTTATGTCCATAAATTGACAAATGAATAAGCAAAATGTGGTATATTCATACAAAAGAATATTAATCTATCATAAAAAGGAATGGAGTTGATACATGCTGCAACGTGGATGAACCTTTAAAACATAATGCTAAGTGAAAGAAGGTAGACACAAAAGGTAACATGTTGTATGATTCCATTTATATGAAATGCCCAGAATAAGCAAAGACATATAAACAGAAAGTACGTTAGTGAGTGGGACAGCGACCACTTACTTAAGATAAAAGTTCTGAAGACAGAGAGTTGGACTATAGGCAGCAGTAATTTCTTTCTCATGAGGAAGGGCACACGCCCAGACTAATGGAAGTGGGCAAGTGCGCAGGATCAGTGCAAGAACAAAGATTATTTAGTTCCCCTGAAGCAGTGTCCCATTTCCCTCCCTCCCCAGCCTTACTCATCTCCCATTGGTTGGGAGTTGTGGGCTTACAATCTTAGGCTCAAAAACTAACCCAATCCTAAAGCGAAAAGTATAAGGGTAAGTTCTCATTGTCCAAGTTCATCCCCTATACTGACATGGGTTTTGGGGGAAGTGACTGGAACAAGAATGTGGGAGGATTAGATAAGCAGGAACAGGGAAAAGTTCTGAAAAGAGGCCACCTAAAATGTGGGGAGGTTAGATAAGTGGGAACAGGGAATTCAGTTTGAGAAGAGGCCACCCTTTGTTCTATTTCTCTCATTAGTGCTTGCCAGGGACGGGGCATGGGGGGAGGAGGGTGACTTCTAATGGGTATGGAATTTCTTTTGGGGGAGATAAAAATGTTCTAGAATTAAATAGTGGTGATGGCTGTTTAACTTTGTCACTATCCTATAAACTGCTGAATTGTATACCTTTTTTTAAAGGGTGAACTTTATGGCATGCAAATTATATCTCTATTAAAAAAGCAAGGAAAGGGGGAAAAAAGGAAGCCAAAGAGTCTTGTGATAGATGCAAGAGTTAGAATTCTTTTCTGAGGGTTTTTTGTTTTTTATTTAAAATGTGCAAAAGCAGCAGTAATATGGGATGCCAGTGGATGGGATAGAGAAAAAGGAAATGTTAAGAAAAATTATATTCATGACATTTAATCAACAGAGGTAAAAGACTCAAGTTATGAAGTAAAAGACAAGTTATTTGTAAACACTTTTAATTGTTTGGCTTTAACACCTTCTGAAACTTAAGCACAGGGACCATGGTTTAATAAACATTGCAGAAGTATAAGACATAATCCCCCTAATCAGGGACTTTAATAATTATTTGGAGAGGGAAAAAGACTAACAAAAAGGTAATGTGGTGTGATACATAGTTGAGTGCTAAACTGCAGGATTCAAACTGACTCTGTAGGACCTTAGAGAGAAAGCTCAAAGAGGGCAATTTGAATCAATTCACCTCCATTCCTTGTTATTCTAATGAGTTTTTGTTTTTTTAAAGGGACAAGCAGAGAACTTGTGCCTTCCATAAATATATGCTGGTTCCCAGTTGTACATAATAGGTATTCAATCAGTAAA
This sequence comes from Chaetophractus vellerosus, assembly GCA_004027955.1. Classification (NCBI taxonomy): domain Eukaryota; kingdom Metazoa; phylum Chordata; class Mammalia; order Cingulata; family Chlamyphoridae; genus Chaetophractus; species Chaetophractus vellerosus. Next base: position 13,303 of record PVKH010000718.1, read on the forward strand.
TTCTAAGTTGTCAAATATTAAAATAAAATCAAAGTCCAGGTTTAATTTTTTTTAATGTACGTTTACAAGTTGTAGAAAATCTTAGGAAATACATTATTCTTTCCTCATATTTGGATATGAGCTCCCTGAAGCCTCTTACTGATTTTGTACCCCCGCCACCTCCAATTTCTAGCTGTGCCTTACACGTAGTAAGTAGTTAATATATCTGTTATTGAATACTTGGACCAAATATGACTGGGTTTGACCTGCCCCTAAGTGTTCAGCATTTCAATTTGTTCTTTCACCAAAATCCTTTTTTAAAAAAATATCTCTTGACTTGAAAACTGTCTTGCCTCATGAATTCCACAGATTATGTTTAGCTGCAATTTTTTAATATTTGCTTAGAATATTTAAGATATAAAGATTCTGGAGATCCTAGAGAAACAAGATTCCTTCAGAGAGCATAGTTCAAATTATCCTCTCCATGTGCTCCACCGCCTTCCTCCTAGATATTTGTATTCTGGTTGTACCCCCACAGTTCTTGGTAGTCAAGGAGACCCATTATCAGAGCATCACACAGTCAAAGCCAAATCATTGTGGAAACTTTTAAATGAATGTAAACAAAATTTCCCTCGTATCCATTTTAAACCTTTAAAAAGTGTATTGTGTATTATACCTGTATTCTGGAGTCCAGTACTAATTGTAGCCAGGTCCTGGGACGGCCCTTAGGATCAGCCTTGCTGAGAAGCAGTGTAGTATCGTGGTTCAGAGCTTCGATCTTGGAGCAAGATCCCAACTCTGCTATGCACTAACTTCTTGACCTTAATTTCTCTGTGCCTTGTTTTCCTTATCTACCAAAAAATGGGGATGATAATGGTGCCCCTATCACTTAAGCAGTTAGCTAAGGAAGAACTTGGACACAGTAAGAGTAACATAAATATCAGCTATCATTATTATTGTTTCCAGAATCTGCAGGGTCTAATGAAACCATCTGAAAATCTCTGCTCCAAGGAATTGAACTATTATGTAGCTCTTTGTTCCTAGGCTACGGAAGTGGGGCTGGGGGAATGTCTGGCTGTATATTTACATTATATAACTAACACTTGATTCCTGGTTGGGACGAAGCAAAGAATATTACTCAGGGTCCACTAATGGAAGGCATTAAACTGAGTGATATCACCTATAAATTCCCCCATCCTGCATTCCCCTTCCCCTCTCCTCTTCACTCCTTGCCCCATTTCCCTTCTACTACTCACTAAGTTTCATCCCTCCTCTTGCATTTCTTTGATTACAAACCCTTAAATCTGTGTTAAACTGTTTATATGCTGAAGGTGGGAAATCAGGAACCACTAAAAAGGTAATTTTGAAAGCACATTTAGTTAGTCTGGTGTTACAACCTGGAAATTAAATTTAGATGTTGTTGTTTTGCCTTGAAATTATTTTCCTTATTCTTAACTGTAGAAAAATGAGTAGTCTATTTTAAACATGGCCACATTTGACTGCAGAGGAAATTGCTTTACTTTTTTAGGTTTGCCACTCTGGATGCATTTATTTTAGTTTACTTATATTTATTTATATTTGTTAGTTATCTTAGCCATCCCATCTTCTTTCCCTATAGGCTGCAATCCAAGGAGAATGCATACTTTGTTCACTTTTATGGAAAATCCCCATCCCCATATACTGTCATTCCTACTTGCTCTTATTTGGGGGTTTTAAAAGAACCTGATGATTGGAGGCATGATAGAATTTTTCTTCTTAAGTCAGTGGGTTACTTTGTATTATTTTCTAGACTTCAGTATATTTCTGTGTAGCTGAAATTATAGATGGAAACTAGCTTTGAAGAAGAAAACAGTACAAGATTCCTTTATAAGGACATGATGTTCACAATTTAAAATGTTATTTATTGTTTTTTAAATGGCACTGGAATTTGAATGGTGACTTGTTATTGTATTCTCAGCTCCTTTTCCTCATCTGGTGAACACAGTAGTTATATTGCAACTAGCTAAAAAATAACTGGAATGCAGTGATAAGTTATAATCACCATGGTAACTCGTAGAGTGCATATGGAAGAAATATGGTAGTGCCTTCACAGATCCTGTATGCGTAAAGACAGGCTTCAATGATCTAGTTGCAGGAAGAATGGCAAAACTTCAGGTTCATTCACACACACAGCATTTTTTTGAACGTTCTCTGAAGTCAGGACAAGCTTTGGGTGAGGTGGTGAGTTAGAAAAAATATAAAAAGGAAAAAGTTGTATGCCTTAAGAGGCTTGCCCTGCAGCTCACTTAATACTGGATTTATTGATTTCTTTGTGGTTTTCCATTCCAATGAAAACCCGACTATGTACTGTAATCTCAGAACAGTGTTCGAAACTAAGAGAAAAATAAGATGCAGACTCTGCCCATTAATAGGGAGACACTCTGTCATTAAATCCTAAAGGTTATTTGGTTCTTTCTATTCTTGTTTTCAGTGTTCTCAAATCCATCTCACCTCAAAGGGAGAGAGTGTGTCTCTTTTGTCTTTATATTTCCAATCCCTGATGCTGTGCCCAACACATGGTAAAGATTTAGTAAATTCATGTTGAATGAATGAATGTATTTCTCCAAACAGTTAAGCAAACAAATCATTTCCCAGAAACCATGCCAGCGCTATACAGAAATGGAATTTCCCTCTGGCATATTAAGTAGCTATTCTCAATAATAAATCAGAATAACTATTATAAATATTAGCACATCTTTGACTGTGATCACCATTATTTATTACCTGAAATAACTCCTTTTCTTAGGAACAGTTACTAAGTTATGAAAATTTTGGAAACCAGAAAAATACGATTACTCTACTAATTTAATCTCATAGCTATCCTTCTGTGATAGCTTAATAACACGGTAATGGTTTTTGCTTTCGTTACATTCTGCCAGGTTCAAGAAAATATACACTAAGCATCTGAACATGGGTAAATCTATAAAAAAGATTTTCTGCTTCTGGAGCCTGTAAAGAAATGATAATGATTTTTCAAAAATGTATTCACGCTGCCTTCCATAATCACATTATTCCTTGAGTTTAGTGGAACACTTTTAATGAGGCTCGTAAGAACTAAATTAAGTCCCTAGTAAAGTGAATATGTAGAAAGATTTTTTTTTTCTCACTCTCTTCTTTGGAAGTATGGAGCATGTCCCAGGAAGCAAGCAAAGCTTTGTATGAGCTGCAAACACATGTCTGTCTGCTTGTGCCTGAGCATATCTGTCCAGATGCCAGGGGCAGGGGCTTTTGGGGACTTGGCAGTGGCCTAATGAATGAGTTGGGGATGACATTCAGCCCCCAGGGACCAAGATTCCAGGATTTCAGGAAAGCAGACTCACTATTCAACATATTTTGCATTGTTCTGATTGGCAAACACGTTCTCTCTGAAGGGAGTAGGACAAAGGTTCAGCCAGGGAGATGTTGAAATCAGATCACATAGTCAAGGGTGGATGTGACTCTTCCTGGCCACATTTCTTAGTTTACATTCCCACAGTGTGCGTTCCTTCAAGCTGCTTCCTTTTTGAAAAAAAAAAAAAAGTGTACATATAGTTCTCACAAGCATAGACATGAACTCAGGGGTAGCGTGGTATTAAATAATTATTGAGAAAATAAACACAGTTTCACAATCCCTTAACTAAAATCCTTAAGGCTAAAATTCAGCTTTTTATTTTGTTTGATTTTATATTAACTGACACCCAGACAGGGCCTGAGGCAGCACTCTGAAATCAAACATTAATATTTCAGTGAACTGCACGAGAATTCACATTGAGTGGGGTAAAGATATAAGAAGATTCCCGTTACTTCAGGTCAGATTTTGCTGCCAAATGGGTTCAAGCCAGGTGAGATTTTGCCTTCAACTGAGTTATTAAAATTTTTCAGTTTTCAGATCTTTTTGGATTTTGGAATTGTAAGTAAGGGATTATAAAGCACTCAGTCATTCCCCATCCTCCCGGGTAGCCCAGCCCTACACCCCACCCCACCTCACAGCCTCTGGAGTATAGGATTCATCACATTCTATGGCACAATCTTTGGTCTTATGCCTGCTTCACCTGGGGAAATTCCCAGAAATAACAAGGGGTCACATTGCCCTTTAATGGCTCCTGTATTTAGGAAGTCCTGGCATGGGATTCATATCTTCAGGTTTAGCAGTTTGAGGTACCATGTCTCTCCCTGACAAATAAGTGGTGGATCTTCTTGAGCACTCAAGTGTATTCTGCACCTGAAGGTCTGTGATGAGATGGTGATTTACATGGCCACAGCATGGGAAAGGGCTTCAGGCAGTATGTGCCAAGGCCCAGAGGTCTAAGCACATGTTGGTTTGATGCTATTGCAGGTAGTTTGATGGATGTAGCTAAGGATAGATATAGGGGCAAGGCTGGGGATAAGGCAGGCCATATAGAAAAGTAGGCTTTGGGTGTCATATAAAAAAGAACCTTTATTCTAGAGGGTGATGGGGAACCACTGACCAGTTTTAAATAAGAGAGGGGCATGATGAGAGTCACATTACTTTGAAAATCCTCTGGTATGTCATTGAGGATTTATCATAAGCTGCATCACGAGAAGGGACTTTATTATTGTTTAGTTTAATTTTAGTAAGGGGTGGGCCTCTTAGGGGGTATAACAGAAACATTGATGATCCCTCCCCCATATTTGTTGATAGATACCCAATAGAGTTCATGAATCAATAGCATAATCGATTGAATGCTATATTGTTACATCAGTTGATCTTGATCAAAAGATCTTTGCGATCAGGGACCATATTTCATATTTCTTCTATCAGCTTGGTAAGAAGTGCAAATAGAGTGTTCAGGACACTGTCATGTGACTGTACTACTGTTCCCACGTTAACCATTATTTACTATTTGCAAGACTCTCTCAAAAGTGTCTCAGTTTAATGATAAATTAAATAGTGTCGTAGGGTATTTGCTTTGCTTTGTAGAATGGTAAATGGGATCTGAGGATTTTTCCTTTCAAAGGCAATAGTCAGAACTCCTAGTTTTCACACCCACCTCTTACCTTTACCTTCAATATTGCCTGGTGTTTTTGCTTTTTTTTTTTTTTTTCCCTTGACTTTCCAGGGTTCTGTGTCTTAAAATAGCTTCTATCTTTTTGGCTTCCACATGCTGATCCTTCACAGACTTAAGTTTCACCCTTGCTTGACTGCTAATCCAACTACCACTTCTCCATCACCTTTCCATCTTCCAATAGTGGGTAAGTGTGTTGACCTCTATTTCCTTGCATATTTATGCTTTGTTTGTTCATTCATTCTTTTTTATTTTTACCCTTTTGTTGTCATTTTCGTAGGAGTTGGGGAGGATGAGACAAATGCATGTTTGCGCTCCATCATATTTAACCGTCCATCTCACTCTGTCTTCATTATGAAAGCAAAATGTAGACCTGAGAATGAGTAGTTGGGTATGGCTGTAGAGTTTGGAAGTGAGGAATGGCAGGGGGTGAGATTTTAAAGGGATTCTTTTGTCCTAATAAGGATTTTGTACTAAATTCAGAAAGCAATGCAGAACTTCTGGAGAAATTTAAACAGAGATGCTTATCTTTGGACACTTTACCATGATTTTATTTCTTTATTCTCTAACTCATATTGGTATTTTCGTCTCCAGCACTCTCTAATACAACTCTCTATGGTGATGAAAATTTTCTACATTTGTGCTATATGATACAGTAGCTACTACTCACATGTAGCTGTTGAGTACTTAAAATGTGGCTAGTGAGCCGGAGGAACTAAATTTTAAATTTTAGCAATTTAAACTTAACCATGCATGATTAATGACTCCAAATTGGACAGTGTAGCTCTCCCTTTTAGAATTTGATTTTATTGTTCCCTAATTATCTCATTTGTGTCTGCCTTGGCACTCCAAACAGATTCTAAGACCTGGTCTAATCATGATCTTGGCAAAAAGTTCAATAGCATATAGTACAGAGCTAGGCTTAAAAATGAATTGCCAATTGATTGTGATACACAAGAAAGAACTCTGAACTGGGAGTCAGGAGACCTGGCTCTGGGTTTGCTTCTAAGAAGCTGGGTAATTTTGGAATAATTATTAATTCACCGATTTGTATTTATGGAGTAAAAAATGATTATTATCAACTGAATGCTAAATAATTTATTACTAACAGTAGCTAAAGTGTCAAGGTTTGCAAGCATATGGCTTTCATCAGTAAATTAGAGAAGCTTTGCGTCTGGTCTGCCTCAGCTTTGCATTCCACTTCTAATGGAATGGGAGAGACAGCATGTTCAACATAAGCTTGCGTGTGCTGGGACAAAGGCTGCATCAACTATCGAAATCTGCAGGCTGTACTGTCCCCTTTTGGGGAGCCTTAGTTCCCATGTGCCTCGGCCCCTTTCTGAGGAATAGCTTATGTGCTGGCCACCATTCTCCATAGCAAATAGTTCTACTACCCTGGAAAAGGGATTTGCTTGGGCTGGCATCTTTTGATAGTCACAGAAGCGGCATCCTTATAGTGTGTTAGCTTCCTGAACCAAGCAGATCTTAGAATGATGGAAGAGGAGTTTGAATTTGATTTTTAGAAAAAGCATAACCATCAAGAGTGTGGACAGAAGCTGAACGATATCTATAAAGACAGTGGAAGCCAGAAAGCAGTAGAAAGTAAGAAGAAGAAATCAACAAGGAATGTGAAGGACATTGGAGAAAAATGATTACAAACAGTAGAGAGTGGTTGAGGCACTGGAATGGTAAAAATCTAGGGTTGTGAGTAGAGACTATACATGGTTGAAGAGACAGCAAGAAAACCTATTGGCCATTGCAAGTTGCCTCTTAAGTGACCTGTTTCTGCTTTCCTCTGGAGCCTAGCTTAAACCACTGTTTTTCTTATTGGCACGTGTCCTAAGATTGAGGTGGCCCATGGACTGCTACGTTAAGGTAACCTAAGTACCTCATTGTTCCTTACATCCTAAAAGAGCCTAATATACAAATAAGTGCTGACTTAATCCTTTTTTCTGGGCTTACTTATCTCAGCTACAGCATTTTGGGATTGGGCCAGATCAGTTGTCAGGAAAGGGGTCCTTGCCAAAAGAATGCTGCCAAGACCTGTACCTGATCCTAAATTTGACAGAAGCTCAGTTGGAGTTTACTGAGGATGTCAGCTTGTTCAATTATTTTATATAACTGTCCCTGGGTATGTAAATAGCTTTCCCTAAAAATGTGTTTTGTTTTGTTTTTCCAATTATATATACATACATATTGGGGAGAAAAAGATGATGAAGAGAATGAAATCAAAATCACCCCCACTACTTAGAGATAAGCATTGTCTCTAAATTCAAGTATTTCTCTCCTGTGCCTATTATTTTTTGTCCAACACTGGATGATGAACATTTTTCTGTCATTAAATGTTTGATGAAAATCGGATTTTAATGGCTAAACAGTATTACAGTGTATGGTTATACCAAAGTTTAACTAATTCTCTTGATGTTCCCCCATTTTTCAATATTTTAAATGATGCCTTGAAAAATAAACAGATATATAAGCTATATAAATCTTTATGTATATCTCGGATACATTTCTGGATGACTTATTAGAAGGAGAATGTTGAACATGTTTAAGGCTTTTGACACCCACTGCTAACCTGCCATTCAGAAAAATTGTGCCAATTTATGTTCCTACCAGAAGAGACTATAAAGGCACTCCATTTCCTTTTATCCAGGGCAATATGGAATGTTACTTTTTTTCCCCAAAGTTTTGACAATTGATGTGCTAATATGAAATCATGTTTTAATTTACATTTCTTTGATAATTAATGAAAATGACCCTATTTTCGTATGTATTTAATGGCCATGTTAATGTCTCCTTTTGTGAACCATCTCTTCAAATCATTTACCTATTTTTCTGTTGGTGTGCTTATCTTTTTCTTGTTGATTTGTAAGAGCTCTCTATATATGAAGGATGTTATCATTTGTCTATATAAGGTTAAAAAACCACGGAATTTCTCCTGTTGCCAAAGGAGAAAGAGACTCCCCCCATTCCCTGTTACACCCCCCACCTCCCCCGGAAAAATAACTAGATTTGCAAATCCTTCCTTTTTTCCTTTGATATATGTGTAAGTCTTTTTAAAGACTAAATAAGCTGCTCACCAACCTTACAACACAAGAATGTTTTTCTTAAAGACCTGGGAGCCATCTCTTTGAAAAGTAAACATCAAGGAAGTTAACGTCCTATTTTCCTATAACTGTGGGAGTTTAGACTAGTGTCTGGCACCAAGCTGCTACCTGCTTATCATAGAGATGCAAGAAATTTTATTTTTCCTTCTAATAAAGGCAATTAACTAGCAGATATGGCTCCTCCAGTTATAGATGAAAGATTCACAAATGGTGTCGTCAAATCCTCTTATACAAAGACAAATTACTATTAATCTCAAGGACATGTATATAATGGATTATATCTGCTCAGCTTTATAAAAAGGATGGGATTTCTTTCCCTGTTTGTAACCTCATTAGCCAATTACCCTGTTTGTAATCTCATTAGCCAATTGTCTGTTTAATGCTTATTCAATAATAAAACTGTATTCTTTCCTTTCTACATTTGTGGAGAGGATTTCTGGAGTAGACAGGAGATTTTATTTTAAAATTTTCCCCAGAAGTTATCGTACATGTTGCAAAACTTTTTGCATTTTGTTTATTTCTTTTATGTCATTTTTGTGATAATTGATGTACACATGTTTTGTAGTCAGATCTATCAATCTGAATCTTTTCTTCTTTGTGGTTTCTTTCTTTCCTTATACTCTCAGAATTTTCTTCCCATCCTGAGAATAAATATGTGTTCTCTACTTTTTCTCTTTGTTCTTTTATGATTTTAGTTTTTATAATCCAATCCACTGGGAATTATTTTTTATATATGGTATGAGGTATATACAAATCATCCCCCCCCCCAATAGATTACCAATTATGAGGCACATATTTAAGCTCTTCACTATAATGCTTTGGTGTGGTGATTTGGAAAGGGCACTGATATTAAGTTAGAAGACATAGACTTTCGGGGGCCCGGCTGTAGTCCGTGGATAGGGCGCCGGTTCACCACATGGAAGGCCCCGGGTTCGGTTCCTGGGGACCTCTCCAAAGCGGGCAGACAGCCTTGAGAAGGGCAGACAGCCTTGAGAAGGGCGAGCTGACATGGGCGGGGCAGAGCCGCCGTGGGCAGGGCAAAGCCGCCACGGGCAGGGCAAGTCACCCGTGAATGGAGCAGATCCACCCGTGAACGGAAGCGGAGACGCCTGTGAACGGAGCAGAGCCACCTGCGTGGTGACCTGACTTGGCGCGTCGCCACAGCGGGGGGAGACAGAGCAGACACAGAAGAACGCAGAGAAATGAACACAACAAGAGCAAGCAGAAAGGGGGGATATGTAACAAAAAAAAAAAAAAAAGAAGAAGACAGACTTTCAATTCAGCTAAGACAACAACTTCCAAATGTGTATCATTCTCATAAATCAAGCAAAAGTGGGTGCTTGACTGATGCGCTTCATTAATGACCAATTCCTGAGACATCCAGGTTTCAGAGAGATAAAGAGTTTATTTGCTAGCGCATAGCAAAGGAGGACAGTGGCCTAATGGCCCAAAAACTGCCTCCCGGAACTGCAGTAACCCTGATGGTTTTGTAATATCCAGGCTGAGCAGGTTATGCTAATGAGTAATTGGGGTGGGGCTGGCTCAGGCTCCTTCATTAATAAATATTAAGGGGCTGAACAGGATGGGGAGAAAGTACAAAACCAGTATGAATCACAAGGTTACTACAATCACAAAACAATCGTTATCAGAGATCAAGGCATCTGGGGATTGCGGGGTACAGAATGAGGGTTAATTACAAGGTTTTTTGTGGATTTCATATGGAGGAGGGTGGAGTGGTTACCATGTCAATAGAAATGTTCATATACAAGGATAAGATCAATCTGGAATAATTATCACCATGGCAGGTTTTTAGTTGGAAACGACCATATACAAAGGGTGAGGTTGGTCTAGCCAGTTTCAGTAATTTCAGATATTAACCTTTGGCTATTTTATAATATACTGCAAGTAAAAGGCATATATGTAATGATTTAGTAATCATAATTATTTGTTAATTCTTAACCCTCACATGGACAAACTCAGCTCTGCCACTTACTTGCTTGGGCAAGTTCCTAACATTTTTGCACCTCACTTTACTCATTTATAAAGTGGGTGTCATCATATATTTCCCTCATAGGAATATTTTCAAGATTAAATTAATTGATGTAACAAGCTTAAAATAATTGCAGATAACAATAAGCACTCAAACCTGTTGGTTAATACTATTATTATCATTTCATTATTGATGTTTAATTTGGGAGTATCTCTTTTTTTTTTTCCCAGAAAAACTGCTGGCAAATCACTGATGAGTTTTCTGATTGTTAGCAGGTTAGAGGGGAGGAATTGTGCTTGCTGTGTGAATCCATTAATGCCATTTTCTGAGCCTCGGTTTCCCCATCTGTTAATTCCACCCAGACCCCTGGTAGCCGTGAAGGTTAAAGCAATGGCAAAGTCTGCTCCATGCATGACAGCATCTGGAGGTGACTGTCACCAGTAGTGCCCAGGTGCGGCCTTTCCACAGCACACAGTGTGGGTGCCCAAAGGGAAGAGGCACCTACAGGCAGACTCAGAACTAGTCCCGATCCAGTTTTAAAGAGGTTTCATTTGGACTCGAGGGAGTGGCCTTTACTAGAGAAACAGCACTTTAAATTTCCTTCTTCTCTCATCTTTCTCTCTCTGTTAGCTAAGAATAAAATATCACACATGGGAATCTAAGTAACATTTAGAGGAAACTAGAAACCTACTGCATTAAATCCTGTGGCAAACCTCAATGTATCTAAGAAAATTCTCCAGGGCTAAATTGACTAATGGTAAACCTGCATATCTGGGTATGTTTTTCTCATTTTGACAACAGACTGGGTTTGAATTCAGTTGACCGACATCAAGGCAAGGATGAATGGGGAAACAGTGTTACTGATGTAGGCTTCCTCTCCTAAAGGCAGCTGTAAATCACATACAGGTCTTCCTATTACTTATATCTCATGGAAACCCAGCTCAACAGAAATCCCATCAGTTCTACAGCACTTTGGTTACAGCCCTGTGGCTCAACACATGAATTATCAGGGAGCTTTTGTGGAGAATTAGTCATGAACATGGACAGAAAAAGAAAAAGCTGTAGGAAGTAAGGAGCAATCTGCGGGACATTTTGTCTATTTGTGAGGGGGAGGGCGTTGGTGGACTGCTCACAATCCTCTTTTTATCCTCCTCCTTCTCTTCCACCTGTCCTTCTGTCCAGGGTTAATTTGGGACATCTCACAGCATGAAAAGAGAAAGCAAATGGAAAGTTCACAGGATCAGGAAAAAAGGGGAAAAAAGCTAAAGGACACAATGGGATGCAATCCCAGGTCTGCATGACAGAGGGGACTGTGGGCTTAGCTTTCTTCACTGTAAAGTACCAGCACTCAAGACAATACAGCTATTTCATTTGAAGTCAGACAGACCTAGGTTGGACTTTTTATAGATTTTGAATGGTCAATTTCCCTGAGCCCAGGGGCAAATAACTCCTGCCCTGCAGAATACCTGATAAAAGCAATGTTCCAATGTATGTACATGGGGGCAGTCAACAAATACTGAATCTGAATTCATGGTTCATTATTAAGCAAGTAAAGGACATTAACATCAAAGCCAAAATAATGGCAATAACGAAAATCCCAACAACTCCAATATAAGAGTGGGCACAAGATCTCCTGATCTGCTCAACTAATGGACACATTTGCAGTTAAGAATCTAAGCCAGCCCCAGACTGTTGCTACCTTGGAGACTTCCCCCTCCATCCTGCCTCTTCAAGGATTCTTGATAGAAAACAAACAGATTGATTAGACAATCTTATTCTAGTTCCTAAGCCATGGCAAGAAAGTGTGGTGTGCTCCTTTTGGTTGGATATATAAAGGGTTTTGTTTCTTTCAGGGATGATGGACTGGGAATGAACGACCAGAACCAGAAAAGGAGCAGAGTTAGAAAGTGATTCTATGCACAGAGGCTTAGATCCAGGGTCTTCTAATGGTATTTTGCAAAGACATTTTCCCTAATTTATAATTGTCAGGAAGTGAATTATTAAGAAAATTCTAAAGTAATGGATTGGCAGTTAATTAGCTATTTGAATGCAGTTGACAGAGGAAGAAAGCTATAATATGACTTTAATCACAACCATACTGTGCTTTGTATAAAGAAGGCTCTTTGTTTTGCTGGTTCCACGGTTGCCTGGGAAAGAGGATGGTGAGCGTAGGAGTTGACTTTGCTGCACTGTCTATACCTCTCTGTGGCTGCAGAAAGTGGGTGGGCTGGAATTTAAAATTGTGCTATTGTCTTCTCCCAAGGGGCCAAGTGAAATGGAGGAGGTGGGAGCCATTTGGATGGTTGCTGGTATAGAAAATGTAATCGCTAAAATAATCTGACATTAAGCACTTGAAATGGAAAAGAATGTACTTTCTCCAGCACTCTGTCTTTCATCTTTGATTGTTTGTGTTCTAGTTTGTTCCGCACAATATAACTTTTATTTCTCAAATTTTCCTTGTGACTTTGCTGGTCAGGGTATTGTGGGAGTGCTTCATCCTGGCAGCTCACACCCTGGATGGGTTCTTAATCTCTCTGTCTTAAATATATTCAGTTCAAAAGCATGTTTGGAGCTTGTGCCAAGTACACTCTACTGTAAGGGAGGCTGGGAGGATGACTGAGACAGTTCATGTCCTCTAGGACATCAAACATCTTTCCTCGAGGTGAGGGTGCGGGCCTGGAAAGGCTCTTGAAAACAGTGGCATTTGAACTAAAGCTTGAAGGACGGATAAATAAGACAGAGGAATGAGACTGAGCAAAACCCAGGGAATGCAGAGTGTCCGTGGATGAAACAATCGAAGTCACGATGTTAGCGAATGATCATCTCTTTGTGTGCTACTTTTCCATTTTAGCAAGTAGCCCTGTTTAGTAGAAAGGCTGGAGGGAGAGATATATGGGGATGGGGGCCTTCTGCTGTCTTCCCAAATCGTACTATGCAGCACACCAAACTGTCCACAAAGAAGGAGAGAGGGAATATGAGTGGGGGGAAAGTGAAAAAGACAGACCTTTACATTGGCTCTGTGTGCTCCCGTTGTATTTGGCTTTTTAAAAACTATTTTTAACAATGCTATTGTGCTCAGTTGTGTGTTTTTTAGTAAAAGCTTAAATCAACAAACCACCAAAAAATGACAAAAACTTCAACTTGTGTGCATACCAATCAAAAAATATCGTGTAGCAAACATAATGTGTACAGTTGTAAGGTACTATGAAAAATGTAAAATATTTTAATTATTGCTCTGTTCCAAAATATGACTAGTTCTGAAGTCTTTTATAGTGAAGCTCTCTGTGTTGTACTGGCTCTGAAACAGACTAGATGCAGGGAATGTCCACTGTGCTTACTCCAGGTTCCATGTCTCTGTAATTCCTATTCATATTCCTGAATAAGAATAGGAATATGTTAATGAGATGTTATCAATTTAAGCCGCAAAGGGAAAGGCTCTTCCTTACCAGGACCAAGAGGATAGGAAGGAGAGCATCCTGCTAGGCTGTCTCGAAGCCAGGGCTAGTTTAGTCAGTGGAGTGAGGAAGAAGAGGAAATAAATACTATTAGGCTTATTCTTCTTGTAAAACCAAAGTCTTCACTCTTCTATATCCCATAGGAAATAGAATCAAATGTGATATTTTATTATCTCTAAGAACCGAGGTTATTTCCCGGTGACTTATTGTAAGCAATATTTATACACATAGGAGCTGGATTAGAAGAATATGGAATCATTTTAGACTCAAGGGAGAATAATAAGATAACCATCTTCCTCCACATTTTTTTATAGGACAGTATATTCCATTTTCATTTTCTTCTTGTTCTCTGGAATTCAGATAGAATATGTCAGTATTGACATTGAAAATGATCAATATATGTCATTTTCTCATTCAACTAAAATCACACAGTGCCTACAAATTTTAGCCTTCCAGAATGCACTGAATTAAATAGTACCCAATTATACTGCAGCCGGATAACGATAGCATTAAGATGATGTTCCATTATAAAAAATGTTGAGCACCCCTTTTTATCTCTTTTCTTTTTAAGTTTTATTTAGAATTATTATTCATTAAATAACTTTCATCTAAGTGGAAATTACCATAAATGAGGTAACATGAGATCAACAATAACAATAAAATCATCTGTCATAGAAAATTAGGGCTAAAAAGGGCCCTCAAGGTTTGTTAGTCCAACCCCCTCATTTCACAGAAGTATCTGATATCCAGAGAGAAGGGACTTGCCCTAGGTCATACTGAATATTTATTTTAGCAGAACCAGATCTAGTACTTGTGTCTCTTGGTGCTCACCCAGCCCTCTTCTCACTGAAGTATGCTCCTGGAAGTGCTGGGCAAGGGTAAATTGTCAAGCAGGTAATATATTTCCCCTCCCAAGGAATTTTCATTCAAAAAGGAGGTCCGGTGAGAAAATGGTACTAAATACAAAGGAAACATTTTCTCCTGGTGGAAGATAAAGCATTCATTCATTTATTACATGAACTTATTAAGTCTCTGTCGAGTGCAAGATGACATGCCAGGCACCAGTCATGCAGACCCCTCCCTGTGTATGACATAGGCCTGCCTCTGCAAAGGCTGGCAGTCCAGACCAGCACTCTCCAATGGAACATTCTGCAATGATGGAATATTCTTTCCCTGCATTGTCAAACCTGGCCATAGATGACTTCTGAGCACTGGAAATGTGGGGAGTGCCACTGAAGAACTGAATTCCTAAATTTACTTAATTTTCATTAATTTAAATTCAAATAGACACACGTAGCTGGAAGCTGCTATAATGGATAGTGCAGACCACGTGTTTACGTTATAGGGTTATAATATCTTTTAACTGAAGTAGAGATAAAATAACCCAACGTTCCATCTAATGCAGGAAATCCCTCCCAACTTCCCTGGCAAATTATAGTAATTACAGGCCTTTGATTTTCATGTGTCATCTTTGCACCAATCTTGGGAAGTTAGCAGAATGGATAGGAAGATCCTAGTAGTCATTCACTGCTGGTAAAAGTCATGCCACCTGTGGTAGGTTGAATCTTGCACTCCAGAAAAAGATCTGTTCTTATTCTTAATTCATTCCTGTGGGTGAGAACCCGTGGTAAGTGGGACCTTTAGAAGATGTTAATTTTAGTTAAGGTGAGGCCCAACAGGATAAGGTTGGGCCTTCATCCTATTACTGAAGGCATTTTGGTGACAAAGCCACGTGGAGAAGCAGAAGCTGGAAGTCAACAGAACCCAGAAGAGAAAGGAGGAGATGCCTCCATATGTATATCCTTGTGACAGAAAAGCCAGGGAACCCAAGGATCATCTTCAGCCAGCCCCAGAACACCACGGTGTTCAGGGAGAAAGCATTGCCTTGTTGACACCTCAATTTTGGACTTCTCCTAACCTCAAAACCATGAGCCAATACATTCCTGTTGTTTAACCAACCCATTTCATGGTATTTGTGATTGCATCCAGGAATCTAAAACACCACCTATGATTTGATAATGAACTGATGAAAATGGAAAAAGGAAGAGCAGATGTTGGTGGCACTGGGAAAATAAAAACTGGAATCCTGAGGAAAAGGAACCATGGAATGGGTCTTTCCTTCCTCCAACCTCTAAGACAAAGAACAGCAATATTCTGGAGTCTTATTAGGTTCTTATATAAACAGAGAACCCAAGGGCAACTGTGCTAAAGCAAAGACTGTGATGCTGGGAAGACCAGATAGGATTTTTCACAGGGAATCCTTTTAGGAAATGATGACAAAGGACCTCGTTGGTGCATTGGGAGTGGTGGCATTGTGATTCCCTTCCTCTTCTCCTGAAAATGACAAGGCATGCATATGTCTTATGTGAATGGGGATTTAAGAGGTTTGTATTTTTTTGAAATGTGTAGATTCAATGTTGAGTCAATATTTTTGTTCGTTAATATTTACTATGTGCCAAAGCACTGTCTAAACATTTCACCACACTAACACATGTAATTCTCATACCAACCCCATGAGTTAGTTAGATATTATGATTATCGTACTCATTTGATAGATAAGAAAAATGAAGCACATAGAGATTAAATAACTTCCTAAGTAAATAACATCAGGATGTAAAAGACCTAAGACAGACTGAGTAACTTTTAACCATTAGGTTAAAACATCTTTCTATAAAGCTGGTTTCATAATCTCATGCTGAGAGGACTTTTATCAAGTAGAAAATGAAAAGGAAAGGCTATAAGAAGGTATTGGTCAACAGTATCAAATGCTGGAATTAAAGGTCGTTGACGTTGTGAGAGTAATTATGGATGAGAGGTGAGGCAGAAAGCCACACTGACGTGAGGTGAGAGTGTGTGGTAGGAAGGTGATGGAGAACTGTTTGGATGAATATTTAAGTGCATTTGCAATGAAGGAAATGAGAAATGGAGTGGTAAGGGGGAAGAGATGTGTCATTATTTTTAATGTACAAGAGATGTTGGCCTACTTAAAGCTTGAGGAAAGAAGATGATGGAGAAGAAGGGATTGAAGATCCAGGAGCAGCAATACAGAGAAAAGGAAGGTGGCTCCAGAGAATATTGGAGCACATGGGGTAAGAAGCAGAGAGAAAAGCATTTTCATTGACGGTCAGATAACAGAACGTTTTCTTCATAGACCAAGAGACACCTTGCTGAGCAAACTAGAACAGAAATAAAACCCGGAGGCATGCAAGGTCAGTACTGAAAATAAATATTCAGCATCCAGGTCCAAGTCTATGGTCCAAAAGTCAGAGTCAAAGGGAATTAGGAGGCCATCAGGAGCCGCTAGGTGATTTCAGGAGCTGAAAGCATAAGATGCTCAAACCTATAGGCTATCAAAGGTCCTGAATATTGGGAATTTAAAACTATCAATGAATGAGGGATCTGGACATGGAAATAGCTGCAAGAGGGGTCCAACTAATTCTGACAAATAGTGTTTTCCTTATATGTGACTAGAATTTGTTTCAAGAGGACCACATTTATTGAGCATTTATATATGCCTGAAATAAGTACTATAATTAACACATTTTTACAAACTCAGGCACAAAGGGGTTAAGTCACTTGCCCCAGGTCATGTTGATAGATAGAGATGGACATGAGATTAAAACCCAGTCTGACTCTAGACCCTCCACGTTCAAACTTACATGATACTATCTCACTAGTTCTAACAAATTTCCACCTAGGAGGCAGAAGACACCACCTGGAACAGAAGAAAAAAGTCTCTGTGGTGTCCAGGAACAGTACCAGGTGATCAAACAGGGTCATTAAATTGAACAGAATTTGCAACGGGAAGATGGGAATAGGGATGACTGAAACAACATATATAATCCTTGCTTCCAGAGACTGAACAAGCCTGAAGGTGGACAGTCAGGGGCCATGGATAACATTACTGTGAGGGCTGCTTCTTCTCTACTTGCTCATGGAAGGAGTCCATGAGCATAACTCTCTTGACCTCACTCCGAGATAGTAAGTGGCTTGCCTGATTGGGAGTTTGGAAGGAAAAACTGGACATTATTTCCATCCTCTTCCTTCCTTCTTGGAAGAGAACCTGACCGCAGAGAGCATGCATTCTTGACGATTGTCAGTCCTGTGCAAAACTTGGCTCAGTAGCCTTGGCCCAGTGGTGGAGGTCTGCAGTGGCCCAGCACTGCCTCCGACTGGATGGGGAAGTCTGTCTAATTCTGTAGCAAAGCAGAATTAGTCCTCTTGCATTCACCTATAGATCTCAACTTAAACAGTAAAAATCCACTTAAATTTTGTCGCATTTCTCTATCAGTTCAGAGCTTGCCCCCCCGCCGCCCCAAGAATATATAGACAACAATAGAGAAAATTGGGAAATGGTTTTTTGACCCTGAACACCACCCAGGAAAATGGCAGTGTCTCCAAATACCCTTTTTACCAGGCACAGAAAACTGAGTGCCTCAAAGAATCTTGGCTGTCATTTCAACTTTTCTGCTGCGTTTTTGCTAACGTGCCCTTTCTTTATGAACATGTGACCTGTTTCTTGGGGGATGCCCAGTGTAATTGTACAGCATCACATTCCACAAGGGTCCCTTGTGCCAGTTAATCTTGACAGAATTCAGCGTTCTCATATATTTTCACCCAAAACAATCCAGGAGAGATTCATGGTTACCTGGGTCCTTCCTCTTTATTAAAGACTCTTAATCCACTGACAACTGTAAATCCTGAGGCTTTCTTTGATATTTCTCACAGGTGGCTTATTGCTTCTTCTGAAGTTGAATACAAGTTGTCATTCCCCAACATACCAGTGTTGCCACAAGCCTGCAGATCCTCAACACAGATAGAAAAAGATATAAAGTGAAGAGAGAAGTGGCCAGTTAGGCCACTACATTTTGTTTGTCATAAAGCAATAAATTAGCCCAGTTTTTGGGATATGGTTTACATAAATAAAAATACCTATATTTTAAGTGTACTTTTGGTGAGTTTTGATAAATGCTTATACACCTATGTAGCTGCAATGCAAAAGAAGGTATAGAGTATTTCCATCACCCCAGTAAGTTTCTGTGTGTCCTTTAAAGTCAATTACCACTCTACCACAGAGGTAACAGCCGTTGTGATTTCTGTCACCATTGTTTAGTTTTGCTTATTCTAGATATAAATAAAAGCATAGTGTATGTCCTCTTTTGTGTAAGACTTCCCTCATGCTTTTTAGATTGATTCATGTTGTATATATTAGTAATTTATTCCTTTATATTGCGCAATAGCATTTCATTGTATGGATCGACCATATTTGTCTATCCATTCTCCAGTTGATGGACATGTAGTTGTTTTCCCTTTTCGGCATATTATGAATAAAGATGCTATGTACATTCATGTCCAAGTCCTTTTGGGGACATACATGTTCATTTCTGTTGGGCAAATACTTAGGAGTTGCATTGATGTGTCATAGGTTAAATGTATGTTAATTTGATAAGAAACTGCCAGATAATATATATATATATATATATTTTAAGTTATTCTAGTGCAGGGGTTCTTAACCAGGTGTCCGTGAGCTTGAATTGAAATAAAAACAATAACAACATTATTCTTGTGGGGATGTTTTGGTGCAGGTATGATATATTTATTAGATAATACGCAGTATAGTGTGGACTTAGTAAGGGGTCCGTTGTTTTCACCTGACTGGAAAAGGGGTCCTTGGAACAAAAAAGGTTAAGATTCCCTGATCTAGAGTAAATAAAGTAGTGTCTCTTAGTAATATTAATTTGCATTTGCCTGAGAACTAATGACATTGAACACATTATTGTGTGCTTATTTGGCATTTTTTGTCTTATTTTTCTTTTAAAGGCCTGTTCATCTTTTTTGCTCATTTTATAAAACAGGGTGGTTGTCTTTTATTATTGAGCTGTATGAGTTCTTTATATATTTTGGGTACAAGTCCTTTGTCAGTTATATAAATGGAGAATATTTTCTCCTAGACTCTGATTTACCTTCTCATTTTCAAAAGACAGTGTCTTTTGAAGAACAGAAGTTTTTATTTTTTTGATTGAATGGAATTTATACATATTTTATTTTGTGATTAGTGCTTTTTGTTTCCTGTTTAAAATATCTTTGCCTGCCTTAAGGTCACTAAGATATTCTTTTAGGTTTCCTTGTAGAAGCTATATGAGTCTATGTTTAGGGTTATGATGCATCTTGAATAAATTTTTTGGGTTTCAATTAGATGGGGATCAAGGTTAACTTTTTTGCCATTTGGGTATCTATTTGATACAGCTCATTAAATTGACTTGGCATCTTGGTGGAAAACAATTATAAAGTACATATCTGGTTCTATTTCTGGACTCTCTATTTTGTCTCAATAATTTCTTTGTCTATCTTTACCAATATTGTACTATCCTGATATTTATAGCTTTACAGTAATAAAATAATCTAAGACTTCCAATGTTATTCTTTGTTTTGAAGATTGTTTTGCCTACTCAAAATTCTCTCTATTTCTAGGGAAAATTTTTATCTGGTTTGTCAATTTCTAAAAAAAAAGGCTGCTGGGAATTTTATTGGGATCATCCTAACTCTATAAAGCAATTAATGAATTTTATATCTTAACAATATTGAGTATTCCAATTAATGAAATATGGCATATTTTCTTCTACGTTTGCTATAACTTCACAATATAATTTTATTATTTTTGCTTTAAATAGTTAACTTTAAAGAATTTAAGAAAAATAAACTATAGACTTTTCTGTTTACCCTCATACATATTGTTTCTGATACATTCAAATTTCCATCTGGCATCAAGAACTTTTTTTTAGCCTTTTTTTGTCTAATATATGTCTGCTAGCGAAAAATTCTTTTAGCTCTTCTTTATATGGAAATATCTTACTCTTATTTTGCCTTATATTTGGAAGAATTTTTTGCTGGATATGTAGAATTCTGGGTTGAAAATGTTTTTCAGCACTTCAAAGCACTATTCCATTAACTTTCAGTCTTCATTATTCCTGATCAGAAATGAGTTGTGTTCTTATTGTTGTCCTCCTTTATGTAATGTCTTTTCTTCCTCTGTTACTTTCAAGATTTACTGCTTTATCTTTGGTTTCCAGCACTTTGACTATGAGAAATCTAGCTATGATGCTTTCTGTATTTATTCTGCTTGAGGTTGACAGGAATTCCTAAACCTATTGGTAGCTATTTTGATCAAATTTGCAAGAATATTCAGCCGTAGCTCTTGAAATATTTTTCTCTATCCCACTTTCTCTTGTTTCCTTTTGAGAATCTAAATACTCATACATTAGAACTGATATTATTCCACTGGTCATTATGGCTCTGTGCATTTCCTGCCCCCAGTCTTTCTCTCTGTACTCAATTTGGATCATCCATTGACCTGTTTTCAAGTTCAGTAATCCTTTCCTGTTTTTTTTTCCAATCTATTAATTCCAATCAATGAATTATTGATTTCATATATTGTCTTCTTTAATTATAGGATTTCTGTTATTTTTTCATGACTTTCAAATATCTTCTGAAATTTCCCATCTTCACTCATATCAATATTTTCCTGTAGACTTTTAAATATATTTAGCATTATTATTTTAAAGTCCTTTTCTGTGAATTCCAAAATCTAAATCATTTGTTAGTTTTTATTGACTGTTTTTTCTCTTTCCCATTCATCACATTTTCTTATTCCTTTCATTTCAAGTAATTTTCTTATTCTATAATAAAAGTTTGTAGTTCTTATGTTGTGGGAGATCCTAGATTTTGTTATTTTCTTATGAAGAGCATTCAGTTATTTTATTTATTTTTTGTTTTGTTTTGTTTTATTTTATTTTTAGAGAAGCTTTAGATTACATAAAAATTACATTGAAAATATAGGGGGTTCTCATATACCCCATCTCTCCCCCTCCCACACTTTGCCCCATTAACAACATCTTTCATTAGTGTGGTACCTTTGTTTGAGTTTTAACAGGCAGTTAGTCCCTGGTGCATCTCAAACTTGCAGGAGCTTTTTATAGGTTTTTTTTTGAGACATATTTATTTCAGTTTTGTCCCTAGTCCAAGGAAAATTTTGCTAGACTAGGGATATAGTTTTCACTCCTAAGGCATGATGCTTTCAGGTTCAATAGAAAGCTTAAAATGATACCAAACCCATCTAACTTGGCACTTCAAACTATATCTCCCCTGGGATAAGCATCAGTTGAAATCTCTGCTAAGCATTTTAGGCCTGTAGCTCTTTTCTTTTGTCCCCTTGATGTATTGTACTTATATGTAGCCAAGTAGA